>PVJO010002176.1:125085-149840 GCA_004026905.1 Hystrix cristata | reverse complement strand
TAGATGTGTTTAAGAACAAAATCAGTTGATGCTAAGTAAAGAAGATTGTCCTAGGTAAACTGGATGGGCCTGATTCCATCACTTGAAAGGCCTTAACAGATTTCCTTAAGAAAAAATTCCACCTGTAGATAACAGCTTCAATTTATGCCCAAGGGCTCTAGCTTGTCTTTCCTGAGAACCTGTCCTATGTATTTCAGACTTACCAAGCCAACACCCACAACAATGCAAATAAGGACAAAGAGGTATAACAGATACTATGTAAAAAAAAAAAAATAGTATTCAAAAAAGAGGAGAACTAGATAGGAGAATGGGGAAAAGAAGGAAAGGGAAAAGAAAAGAAAGAATAAAGGGAAAAAGTGAAAAAACGTAAATAAACCTGTTGCAAATAGGGAAGGATGGGGAATGGAAGGGAGGGGAGGGGAAGAGTGGGGAAAACCAAGATATATCATGTACATGTACAAAATAACCATGCTGAATATGATCATTATGTATACGATGTACCAATACATGCACTTGGTAAAAAAATAAATGTAACAGGAAAACAGTTTCCGGAGAATTTTATTAATTTCAATGACATAGATGTTTCCAGTGGCATATAAATATTAAAACTAAAAAAAAAAATCAGTGGGCAGAATAACAATTGCAGGAGCAAGAACAAAACTCTCCTATCTTAAGGTCCACCTAGGAGAACTAAAGAGGAGAAATACTGTATGTTTTTGTGTATCAGAATTCTACCCAGAAATGGTTCAAGAGCACTGAGCAATTTTTAACATTTATAGTGCTACAATCACAAAATCCCTCCATGGAATTATTTGTTTCATGACACGTACAACTAAATATGGATAACACAGAGATTTATTCAACAACCTAAAAGCTATTCCCAAGCTAGAGAAAGCAAGCCACTTAGAAGACCAGCAACTCTGATATACTGTGTTGCAATGGGCTGGTGTGATGACTTACCTAATCGCTGAGCTATGGGTAATTGTAAGGCAAATGAAAACTAAGAGAGAATTCACCCCTACCCAAAAAATAAGAGAGTAGATACTGATGGTTTTAGATTGTTCTATATAAGCTAATTCAAACTTTATCACTCATAAAAGCATCTATGTAACCATGATTCTTTTTGTTCTACTTTCAAGCTTTAAGATAGGAATGACCCAAATGCAGAGCATCTTTCTTGCTACCATGTAGCTGGGTTTCAGTCTTTCCAGCTGGGTATGAATTTCCAGGCTTCAAGGCTTTAAGCAGCATTGTTTAATGTAACTTACCACATGGTAATAAATTATTAATAGCACAATCCATTAGAAAGAATGAAAGTAACAGGGCAACTTGGATTCACAATGCTTATATGATGACCCAATAAATCTGTTTAATTTGTGCCACCAGATGACTGGATTAATTAACACATATAAATCAGCAATAATGAAACTAAGGTATTTTAAAATTAAAGTTCTTAAAATCTTTTTTTTTTCCTGTCCTGCTAAACTCTTGAAATGCCCCACTGCACCTTCTCAGCATTAAAGGGATACAAACTAAGCTTTGAATTCTGTGCTGTATAAAACTACGACACGAATATAGCTGCAGAGTTCTTCACTCTTACCTTTCGGTCCATTAGAGCTACACAGAACATAGTTTCCTAGAAGATACAGGATTCAGATTTACTCTCTTTTAGGTCAATAGTTCAATATTTCTTTGTCAATTTTTCTCAACTATAAATTGAGAGATTTAAATTATAAAGTCCTGTCACTAAAATAAATGATAAATTTCTAATGTCAAATTAGCAAAAGATTTAAACTAACAATCTAAAAACTTTTACAACTCATATCATAAAGGGTTAATCTCGTTACTTAATGGAACATTCTTAGAAATAAATATCTCTTTTACAAGAGAAGTCAAACTCACATAGGGATATCACCTTTCATAATATTCAAAAGTTTGATAACATATGTATTTTTTGCAGGTTTGCTTAAAATGAGGCAAAGCTACATGCTGCCTACAATATTAACAATTATTATTATTATTGCTATTACATACTATTCATTCTAAATTGTTAAATGGCATGTATGTGGCCCAGTGGTAGAGCACCCCTCGGTTTGATCTTCAATACCACAATAAAAAAGAAATAAATAAATTGTGTTAAATGCCAAGAAAATCCCCTCCGGGGCTATTAAAGCCTACAATGTCTACAGTAGCAGAAGAGCACTTACAGAATTCCTAAATGGAACACTTATAGTTTGAGACAGTCATTCAGGAATACATTTGTATGCTGGCCATACCGAATATGGATATATATTTTACACCTCTACCTTTCTCTAAGGGATGTTATAGAAAATAATAAGGCAATATTTAAAAATCACTCAGATTTAGTAATAAGAAATACTGGTTATTTGTAGGAAAACAAATGAAGTTGGATGACACTATGTTAAGCAATGTAAGTTAAACAAATATTGCATGTTTTCTCTCATAAGTGGAAAAAAAAAGAACCTGAAAGTATAAGAACTCTTAAGGAAATGAAGAAGACAACAGGGGGATGGGGGAAGAAAGGGCAGACATGACCAAAGCATTGTACTGTATATACATGTCTGGAAATATAACAGTGAAACCTGTTCATCTGAACAATTAATATGCATTAATAATTATAATAAAAATAAAGTAAAATAAAATTTTACTTTTTTAAATAAAATTTTAAAAAGAAGCACTAAAGAGGTTTTGAGAATATGTTCATGCACATAGACTGGATTAGCTAAACTAATAATCTGGAAATGAAAAATCTACTTTTGATTTTGCCATAATTATCAAGATATTTTCTATATCTTTGTTTTATAGCCTTTTTTTTTTTTTTTTTTGGTGCTGGGGATCGAACTCAGGGTGTTGCGCTTGCAAGGCAAGCACTCTAACCACTGAGCTAAATCCCCAGCCCCTATAGCCTATTTTTAAACTGGTATGTTCTGAAATTCTCCCATTATTTTCAAAGAAGATCAAGAGAATTTACTTAGAGGAATTCTCTGCAATTGATGAAGCAACTATTGTAGAAAACGCTAAGGGCAGGGAGATCAGAGTGTTCTTTTCCAGCTTTCTTTTCATACTGGCTCAGCCCAACGCACCTGCACTCACCTCCACCTCTTTATTTCTGCAGGTATGATTTCTGACACAGAAAAAAGTAGAAAAAATGGGTTTGGGGATTTAGGTCAATGGTACAGCACTTGCCTAGCAAGCGCAAGGCCCTGAGTTTGATTCTCAGTACCCTAAAAAAGAGAAAAAGTACAAAAAATGCTAGCCTGATGAGTTCAATCGATATATATGACATATACTCAAAAAAATTGTAAATATTGAACTATGAGAGGTTCTGCATGTAGGCAACACAAAGGATATGAGACAGTAGTATAATTTTTCATAAGCAGAATACATGATAATAGATTTATAACATGTTTTAGAGCAAATTATTTTCATCTTAGTCCTCATAAAATACTTAGGAAGGGATACAAATTATTCTGACCATATGAAGGTATCACTGGTATCACCTTCACCACAAAGGGATAATTCTTAAATGTTCAATTCCTTGGAATTAAACTGGAGAGAATGAACTAAAGAGAGAGAGAGAGAAAGAGAGAGAGAATGAACCAGCTGTACTCCAAAGTATGAAATTCACCAATAACCCAAACTGTGATGTTATCTCATAGTTCAGCTGTAATGCTAAGAAATTTTAAATCATTCTGTGAGATTATATGCCTATACCAAGAAAAGTACAAATACAAAGAGGTCACTATTCATCACAGACCCACTACTTACTGTCAAACAAACATGCCTGCTAACTAAAGCTCAATGTCTAAGGAGTAGCCAATCAAGTCTAATTTTGTAGGGGTTCTAATTAAAACATCATTGTTTCTTTTGTCTAGTGCTGGTTTCCTTAACTTTATCCAATGGTGTTACAAAGATTTGGGAGATTTAATCTCTCGACATCTTACCAAAACAAAATCCTATTATTCTGCTTCATTGTTTAAAGTCACAGTGTATCAAATGACTTTTCTATGTACGAGTCAGGATGGCTATTCACAAATACCATATATGTAAGTTTGCATTATCTGCTGTCAAACTAGCTCATAGTGTTTGCCAGGATGGGGGAGAGCAGTGTGGTTTACTTTTCCCAACTGTCAAAGAATTGACAGAGGGAAAAAAAGACCAGCTATTTAAACTAGATACTGGATTAATTGTACATAGGAAATCACAGTAATATCTGGTACTATATCATTAGACTACAAATACACGGAATGCCAATTTAAAGTAATTAGTGCAACTTTTTCTTGATTTCAGAAGGATTAAGGTAAAAAAAAATCTAATGACCTGCTCACAAAATTTTTAACTGCATTTTTCTGTAGTTCTTGAAACAATACTTTTTATAAAATGTTAATGTCCTAAAAGAACAGCATCCCATGAGATGGAAAGAAAAGTGTGAGTCTAGTTTCTAACTGATGTTTGGAAGCTGAGAAAGTATGAATTTTTTGTTGTTTGTTTAACAAACATTTGCACAGAGCTAATTAGGACCAGACACTACGCTGCACATTTCATAAGTACTCGTTCATCTAGTTCTTGTAACTACACTAAGATGTAATTACTACTATTGTCGCCATTTTACAGTTGAGGAAATAGGACCAAAAAGTTAGAGGACTCATTCAAAGTCATATAAGCAGACTGTGATAGAAGCAGCCATAAACCTAGACAACAGGGAACCAGAGTTTATGCCTATAACCACTCCTGCACTACTTGTCATAATAAGGTGCCTCTTTTCAGGAACAGCAGTGATATGTTGCCAATAAATAGGTAGTTATTATTCAAGAATTATGAGCCTTTCCAGATAGGTGGATGAAAACAAAAGATTAAGAGAGTATCTGTTCCTAGAAAGAGATTCTAAAGTGTCCATATCACTCATCTGAATACTCTTCAACTTCTATGTTTCAAAGTTTCTTTCTCTGAGATTGTACATTCTCTCCCTCTAAAAATACATGTTACATAATATCCTACAATGTGCATTTTCACTTAATATATCATGGATATTTTTCCTATTCCAGATCTATCTAATTCATTTAGAATGTTATACAGATCTATAGAATGGGAAAAATATTTGCCAGCTATTCTTCAGGCAGAGGATTAATATCTAGAATATATAAAGAACTAAAAAAATGAGGCTACCTAAAATAAAAGACCCAATCAAGAGATGGACAAGACAAATGAACAGACACTCCTCAGAGGAAGAAATGCAAATGGAAAAAATATATGAAAAATGTTCAACATCCATGGCAATTAGAGAAATGCAAATTAAAACACCACTAACATTCCCTCTTATACCAGAAAGAATGACAATCATCAAAAAAATTACAGCCCAAACCCATAAGTCAAAGAGAGCTTGGAGTGACGTACTTCAAGCCCTAAAAGAAAACAATCTCTAACCCAGATTGATGTACCCTGCAAAATTATCTTTCAAAATTGATGGAGAAGTAAGATACAAGAATCACATTTAACTCAAAAAGAAATTCACAGACCAAGTCAAAGGATGGAAAACCATACTCCATGCAACAGGAACATGGCAAAAAGCAGGAGAAGCTATTCTATTTGCAGACAAAGAGGATTTCAAGCCAAGAGTGATCAGAAGAGACAAATGTCACTACATACTTGTTAAGGGAAGAATTCAAGAGGAAGAGATAACAGTCATATATGCACCAAATACTGGCACACCCAACTACGTAAAACAAACACTAATAGATATGAAAAATCAGATAAACACTAATACAATTGTAATGGGGAACCTGAACACCCCACTGTCACAGACACATCAACTAGACAAATAAATAAATAAACAAACAAACAAACAAATATCAAAGCTGAACCAAACCTTTGAATAAATGGACTTACAGAGTATTCTATCCAACAACAAGAGAATATGCATTCTTCTCTGCAGCACACTGGACTTTCTCCAAAATAGATCATATACTAGCTCACAGAATACGCTTAAGTAAATGCAAAGGAGCTGAAATTATCCCATGCATATTATCATATCATAGTGGTGAATTCCCACATCAGAATTCTCACAAGCTCAGATAAATAACCTAATGTTGAACCTCGAGGTTCTAGAAGAGCAGGTTAAACCCAAATCCTGTAAAACAGGGGAAATTATAAAGATAAGAGAAGAAATTAATGCAACTGAAACTAAGAAGACAATACAAAGAATCAATGAATCGAAGAGTTGGTTCTTTGAGAGATTAAATAAAATCGACAAACTCCTAGCCAAACCTAGCAAAAAAAAAAAAAAGGAAAGAAAACGACACAAATTCAAATCAATTTGGAATGAAAAGGGCAAAATCACAATGGATCTTGCAGAAACTCAGATATCAATACCTATTTGGATAACCTGTACTCTAATAAGATGGAAAACTCAGAAGAAATGGACAGATTCCTAGATACATATGAATTACCAAAGTTGAACCAAGAAGATAGAAAAATTCTAAATAACCCAATATCGGTTGATAAAATTGAGGAAGTGATAAATCACCAACAAAGAAAAGCCCAGGTCCTGACAAATTTGCTGCTGAATTCTATAAGGAAATTCAGAGAAGATTTAATGCTACTACTCCTCAAACTCCTTAATGAGTTAAAGAGTTTATACTGGCAATGAAAGACCTATGTATTGAAAACTACAGTACTGTAAAACAGGAGCTTGAAGAGAATATCAGAAAATGGAAAGAAATCCCCTATTCTTAGCTAGGCAGAACAATATAGTGAAAATGGTCATACTTCCAAAACTGTTATACAGATTTAATGTAATCTCAATCAAAATACCAATAGCACATCTCACAAAACTAGAAAAGGCAATACTAAAATTCATATGGAATCAGAAGAGACCTAGAATAGCAAAAGCAATTCTGGGCAGCAAGGGCAAGGCAGGGGGTATCACAACCCACTATTTGAAGTTATACTACAAAGCTAACATGATAAAAATAGCATGGTACTGGCAAAAAGACACAGATCTGATGATCAGTGGGACAGAACAGAAGATGAAGAAACAATTTCCAAGCACACTCAGCTACCTTACCTTTGACAAAGGGATCAAACACCCTCACTGGAAGAAATCCTCTTTAATATATCATGCTGAGAATATTGGCTTTTCACATGCTGAAAAGTGAACCTAGACCCATACCTCTCACCATGCACTAAACTGAAATCAAAATGGATCAAAAATCTAAATATTGAAACAGAAAAAATCTGATCAAAGATAGAATCAATAAAACTCTTGGAGACATAGGTATAGGCAAAGACTTCAAGAACAAAACCTTGATCACACAGGAAATATTACAAAGAATCAACTAGGATTGCATCAAATTAAAAATCTTTTGCAATGCAAAAGAAACCACAAACAGAGTGAAGAGACAATACATAAAATGGGAAAAAAAATTTACCAGCTACTTCTCAAAGGACAAATATCTGGAGTATATAAAGAACTCAAAAAAATCAGACACCCCCAAACTTAAAGACCCAATCCAAAAATGGGCATCTGAAATGAATAGACACTTCTCAGATGAAGTACAAACAGCAAACAAAAGTATACAAAAAATGTTCGATATCACTGATCATTCAAGAAATGCAAATTAAAACACTGAGATTCCATCTCACTCCAGAAAGAATGGCTATCATCAAGAAATCAACCAGTGCTGGTGAGGCTATGGGGAAAAAGGAACCCTTCTGCATTGTTGGTGGGCATACAAACTGGTACAGCCACTATGGAAATCAGCATAGAGATTCCTTAAAAAACTAAAACTAGAGGTTCCATTTGAGCCAGCTGTTCCCCTTCTAGGTATCTTCCTGAAAGAGTTAAAAGCATATACCACAATGATATATTCATACTCATGTTTAGAGCACCATAATTTATAATAACTAAATCTTGGAAACAGCCCTTATGCCCATCAACACATACAAGAATAAAGAAAATGTGATCTTTTTATACAATGGAGTACTACTCTGACACAAAGAAGGATAAATCTGAGTCTTTTCTAGGAAAATGGATGTGCCTTGAGACCATAATCTTAAGTGAAATAAATAGAACACACAATTTGAAATATTGCATTCTCTCTTTTCTGTGAGAAACTCAAAGAATAAATATGGATCATAAAGGAGGACAGATATTAGGAAGTGGAAAGAACATGTTCAAATGGGAAGGGGAAGAAGGGAAGGGGAATGTGGGAGGGAAGGAAGAGAAAAGGGGGGAAAAAAGAGAATAGAAGGGAAAAAATAAGACCAAAGCTTTTGTACATGGGGAGGGGAAGAAGGGTTGAAGGGAGAGGAAAGTAATGGGGGAAAAAAGAAAATCAAGATATATTATGTATAGGTAAAAATTCCCTATGATAAATGTGATCAATATGTGTGACAAATATATACTAATAAAAAAAATCGAAACATAACAAATGCTGGTAGTCATAAAAAAGGATAAACTTAAAATATTTATAGATAAATGGATGTACCTTGAGAACATACTCTTATATGAAATAAATCAGACACACATGAGTACATATAGAATTGTTTCTCTGATATGAGAAACCATAAGTGTAAATAAGGACAAAAAGTATAATAGATATTAAGTAAAGAGAATATTCAATAGGGAGGAGAACTAGGGAGGGAGGAGGGGGAAAAGAAGGAAAGGAAAAAGAAAAGAAAGGGAAAAAGGGGGGAAATGTAAATAAAGCTACTGTAAATAGGGAAGGGAGAGGGCGTGAAAGGGAGGGGTGGGGAAGAAGAGGGGTGGGGAAGAAGAGGCGGAACCAAAATGTATCATGTACAGGTACAAATTAACTATGATCAATGTGATCACTATGTATACAGTGTACCAATACATGTTCTTGACAAATAAAATTGAATTCTAAAAAAGAAAAAAAAAGAACCAAGCTGCATTACTTACATGTACCCACTCCCCAAGACAACTATAAACTGTATGCACTGAAAACACGTATTAATAAAAGAAATGCTACACTGTACTAGATTGTGTGAAAATCTACAAATAAGGTTATTGGACTTTGAATTTCTCTTAGTTTTACAGCTGAATTTCTTCTGCTTTTTCCCCCTAGACCTCAGCCCAGTAACCTGCTCACTAAGTCCGGGCTCAGGGCTCCCCAGTGGGTGCCGGTGCGGCCTGCCCGACTCCTGAGAAGGCAGGCCTGTGCCTGTTCTTCACGTGCTCCCTTTCGTCATCTCCAACTTGTGGTCTCCCCGTGCCCTCATGGGCTTGTGCCTGAACAACACTTCGGCCTCTGGACTGACTGAACCCAACACACTTAACTTTATCTACGCTTGAAGCAGCACTAGCTAAAGTGGCTGCAACTCTTTCCCAATTCTGGCTCTTGCCCACCAGCCTTGCTCCGCTAGAAAGAAAATTAGCTCTGCCTGGCCAGACCCCAAGAAACGACAAATTACACAAGTTCAGTATGTGTTAATTAAGCTGCTGGCTCAAAAGCCCAGAATGGGTTGTCAATGGTAGTTCTCAGCAGATCCCTGTCACTAAGCAAAGATGCAGTTTTACATTTAATTTTAAACTTGAACTCTTTCCAATAGTGTTCTTACAGAAAACAATAAAGAGTAAAGAGTAAATAGAAGAAAAAAAAAAAAAGAACTGCTTTAAGGGGAAAATGGTAGCCTTAAAAAAAAAAATCTGGGGAAGAAATTTTCAAATTTTCAAAAATGCTGGTATTTTTGAAACCAAACATTTATTACCAAATGGTTCATGACTACTTATCCTAGTTATTAGCTGAGCTGAAGAAGAATACTAACCTAACAATGATATAGGTCATGATCCAAACCACTCTCTTGTTTTTTCCAATAGTCTAGAATCTTTAAGTAAGTCATTTAGAAGATACATTATAGAATGATACCACCTGGGGATGAGTGCTGGAGAGGGCTTCAAAAAGAGGCCTTCAGTGTAAAAAATGCAGATCTCACTCATCGATTTAGGACATTTCTTTTATAATGTACAAATATGAATATGCTTTTCTCCCCACATCTAGCCCATACGGCTGTGCCAAGTAATTATCCCTATAGGAAATAAGTTTAAAAAAGTTCTCCCATTAAATGGGAATTATCTGTTTGTGACATTAGTATGTATGCTCTTATTTTCAAACTAATAGGATGTTGAATCACCACAATATATTAAACTATGAACGAGTATTATCCTTGGAAACCTCTCTTTCCTCACCCGCATACCACTGGATTGCCAATTAGTTAATCACAGTAATAATCATAGCCATACAAATCAGGATGATTTCTGATTTTCCTACAGTGAACAATAAACTGTCAAAGAAAGGCAAGTAGCAGAGTTTAGTCTGTTCTGCTCCTGATGCCTTTCTCAACAGGCCAAAATGCTAACTGATGATACATAAAGAACAAGACATTTCATGCAGCTTCCTCAATGATAATTTTTTGAACATCAGATTACCAGCCCTTTACCCAAACAGTGTTCTGTAGAGTTCCTAAGATCCAGCACCAACCCTCCTAGGCTGTTTACCCCAGTGTGCCATACAAATATTACTACTTTCCATACATGCCATGAAATGAAAAAGGTTGGAGACCCTTAAATTAACTGTTTTCAATCAAGTTATCTAGGTCCTACTTTGGGATAGTGCATATGTCTTGAAGAACAGCATGTCTGAGCTGGAAAAGACCTCAGATTACCTCTACCTCTTCCCAAGTGGAACTCTTAATATGAAATGTTAGTTTAATTGTAGGACAAACAACTTGAGAAATACTAAGTCAAAGCTGAGAAGATGTTTGTAGTGCAGGATGCCTCAGAGGTCTGGATATGCTGATTGTACTGGAACCCTGCAGGAGGGGCTTTATAAAGCATGTTTACATGAAGGTGTAACATCTAGAATATTTTCTTTAAATTGTGGCAAAATGCACATAATGTAAAATTTACCATTTTAGTCATCTTTAAATATGTAAGTGCAGAAGTAAAATACACTGACAGTGTTGTGCAACTAATCTCCAGAACTTTTTCATCTTGCAAAACTGAAGCTATATAAAAACCAAGCTCATCATTTCTCTATCCTCCTAACCCCTGGCAACTAAGAATATCTTTTGCAAGAAAAATTCACCAAACACACTTTGAAAAATGCTGCTTTCTCTATTATCATTCACCCTCTCCTTCTACAGATGAGAAAATGGGCCTAAAGATGTTAAATGACTTAACATCACAACAGTGAATCAAATCTAGAAGACAGACTACTAGAATTTCAGTCTGCTCTCTTCACAATACTAAGAGCAGAAGGCTGAAATAATCTGCTACTTACCCAAATTCTATCACAATATGTTCTAAAAATGCTTGGTACCTATCAGATTCATTTCAAAAATAGGACTAAAAGAGTCTTCTCCAAGCTCACACTAAACCCATGGATTCTCCAAACTGGGGTACACATAAACACCCAACTTAAACATGCCATGCCTTCCTAGAGCATCGATTTTACTTGATAATTAGATAAACATTTGTATATTAAAATAATCATGGATATATTGCAGGGTAGGACACACAATCAATCTCATTTAAAAGGATTTCAAGCGGATCACATTTCCCCAGGGAGCAGTTTTGGCCTGTGGCCCAGCTGCCCTGGACATACATCCCATACGGCGGGAAGCACAAGAAGCACCAAAATGGGGAGGAGTCCAGCTTCTATCGCAGCACTCTGGGAACAGCTAACGAGGGGCACTCCAGTAACTTAGGAATCAAACATGGTTCCAGGCATCTAGTGGGTTCCTGGCAATTACTGACGTTCCTAAGTACCTGTCCTCTCTTGAGGAGTATTCAGAGACTCCACAGGAGGAACAGGGTAGCAAACTACTCTAGTAAGAACCAACCAAAAGAACATAAAAAGGAGTGACACTGTCTAGTGCTAGACATCAAGTTTTAGGATGAAATGGGAAAACTGAAAACAAAGGAGAAGGGCTGAGTCAAGTTCCTGCTCTGAAGATCTGTTATAGAATGCCATTTAAATTTTAGTAGTACTTCCTTCTGTAAATTCTACAACTGTAAAACTAAAAATAGTTATGCGGTATTGCCCATCTAAATTTATCTTTATATTCATACTTATTAAAATTCAGTTATAATCATATTAAGGAATGAAAAAATGTCCCAGTTTCTTCTGAAAATTGCCCAAAAGAGAAACAATCTTTTATACAATTCTGCAAGGGAGGAAAAATAAATCAGAGCTCTTTGAGAACTCTGTTTTTGTTTCTCACCTATATGCTACTGTCAATATTCTACACTTCAGAAATCACCGGGGTCTTTTCAACTATAAAATACATGGTAATAATATTCTTTCTATTGTTTTAGCTGTACCTAAGTAGCTGGCTTGAAGCAGGTGGCAATCTGAGAGCAAAATACAGCTGAATGAAGCCAAAGACCCCCTTGACTACCATCACGTGCCAATGCAAGATCAGCTTTGGTTCCACTTGGCATTTCCTTTTAACCTGCCTCAAAAGATGCCTTCTCAGAATATCTGCATCAGTATGTTAATCCTGGCACTGAGTTCTGGGTATTCATTCTTCCCCAGCTGCTCTCTGTTTCACACTCTAAAATCACGGTTCCCTAAACCAAAATGAAAAAGCAAAATGGCACATTAGTTAAATACACAGAGAATGAACACCATGTAAGGTAAGAGGCATGTGCCACGAATATTAATGTACCCAGCCAATTATAATCATTAGAATACATTTCCTGTGATAAAAGCACATACAATAGGAGCTGGCACACGTAGTTACTCACTACACAGAAAAGGCAACAGTTAACCTTGGTGAAGGTTTAATCGTTCAAAAGAAGGCTTCATTTTTCTAAGTATTATGGATTCCCAACTCCTTGAGACAGCCAATTATTTCCAGGAGCACTGTGAAGCTCTCCAAATAAATCTGAATTTCCATTAATTGAAGATATGTGACAGATGGAAGATGGATGATGTTAGAGCAAAAAGAAAAAAAAAACAGGATGAAAGAGTTTGTAAGAAAGTTAAAATTATCCTTAGTAGTTGCTGGTTAATTTGTATGCAATTTTAACTATTCTTGAGTAAGTGAGACAAAATAATAAAAGAAAAAACACTTAGTTCCAGAGCAGAGACACTCCCCACCCTGAGGCAATGAAAAAGAAATGATTCATTATTTCAAATGTGCTGTTATGGTGGAAAAGGTAATTTACCTAAATGAGTCCAGTTTCCTAAACCAAATGCCATAATATATGGTATTGCCTTTTACTTCTTATAGCATACATGTGATTTCCAAAAAGGACTAAACTATTAGAGTTGTCAAATCTTTCCAAACAGAAAAACAAAAACAATAATAACAATATCCTTATATATAAACATGAAATAGAAAACAAAACAGCTTTAACAGCTTTAAGAAAATACTGCACTGGCTATATCTCAGCTTAGCCAATACCACGTCAACCAATATTTTTTGGACACCAAATGAAATGTCACTGTGTAGAATTTAAGAGCATTTAAGGGAAGACTCCTTGCTAATGCAATTTAGGAAAGGTAATACCTGAATTGCCCTCTCTGGGGTATGACAAGGAAGGTCTCCTTGACCAAAACTAAGCCAGGCTCCTCAGAATCCTCTTCCCAATTAGGCCTAAATTCAACCTTCCATGTTCATCTTTGTATCACCCAATTTTAGCCAGAATCCCTGTCAAATCAGTTTAGACACAGTCTCCCACCCTCCATATTCAATCATCCCCAATATTTGACCAAATCCTTCATCTCCAAACATCTCTCAGGTGGTATCTCATCACCCTGGCCAACCATTAACATGAATCCTATTAAGCCACCCTGAGTGTCTTTTGATCACTGACCTCACCCCTTCAACACATACCCTCTTCTTTGGCTAGAAATCCCTACTTCTTGTTGTATTCAAAACTGAGCCTAGTTCGTCACTAGAGTCTGTTCCCCTCTGTTGCAACGGTCTTGGATAAAATCTATTTTTACTGCTTTAAATACTATTCAGCTATGGCTTTCTTAGTCATTTTACCACACTGGAAAACAGTTTCACAGTTCTTCAAAATGTTAAAAATAAGAGTTACCACATGACCTAGCAGTTCCACTACTAGGTACATACTGAATCAGAACTGAAAAATATATGTACACACACACACACACGACTTGTACAAAAATCTTCATGGTTAATCCATAAAGCCAAAGAGTATAAACAACTCAAATATCCATCAGTTGAACCGATACACAGAATTCAGTAATAAAAGGCAATGGAGCACTGATACATGCAACAACATAGATGGACCTTGAAAACATTATGCCAAATGAAAGGGGCCAGTCAAAAAAGGCCGTATGTTCTATGGTTCTATTTATGTAAAATTTCCAGAATAAGCAAATCTACAGAGACATAAAGTAAATTAGTGGTTTCTAGGGAATGGTAAGAGAGGGAAATGGGGAAATGACTGCTAATGGGTTTAAGGTTTCTTTTTGTGGTGATGAAAATGTTCTAAAATTAGATAGTGAAGATAGTTGCGCAACTCTGTGAATATACTAAAAACCACTGAATTGCACATTTTAAAAGGGTACATTTTACAGGATGTGAGTTGTATTTCAACAAAGCTGTTAGTAAAAGAAAAAAAAGTCCTTGCTATAGATTCATTTGTTCATTGTATATTTGTTGAATGCCTACTATGTGCCAGGCACTGGGAATAGAAGAGTACATAGACATGGCCTCTGCTCTCTCAGATTTAGTCTTATGGAGAAAAATCCGAGTTTAAATCCTGGTTCACCTCTTGCTGGAAAGTATTTTGCTGCTTCATATACTACAGGGTCAAAGGCAGGTGACTGGCACACTGGAAAGCCTTGCTGAATGTTATTAGCAAAGGCAAACTACAAATGCCAGGAAAAAGACCATGAATAAAACAAAATGACTTCGATTGGAAAGTGAGAGAAGGTATTTTTTCAGGAAATGACATTTCAACTGAAATCTGAAGGATCAGTTGGAAATAGTCAAAACAAACAGGAAGAATTGCAGACAAAGGAAAGATTAAGAGCAAAGGTCCTGAGGCATGGAAGAACTTCAGGCTTTCCAGGAGCTGTGGCTCAACAACACTGAGCAAGAGTGGAAAAGCCCAGCAGGAGGCAGAAAACACTGGGTCCTGCTGACCAAAATACGTATTTTGAATTTTGTTCCAAGTAAAGTGGAAAATCACTGAAAGCTCTTAAGCAGAAGGATGACATGATCCAAACTAGATTTCAGAAAGGTAACTGGCCTGTGCAAAGAGGATGGCACACAGTCAGAAGCCCACTGCTGCGTCCCACAGGAAAAATACTGACGGCCTGGATTACAGGGGGTAGGAATCCATAACCTTGGCAGACACACCAAAAGAAACAAGGACTTGAGGCACAATCTTTCCTTTTCCACTCTACTAATGTAACCTGCACTAGCCAGGACACAAAAGTAAAAGTGAACTGGCAAAGAAGAAAGTGTACTATGTCAGACTTGAAGCAAAAAGCTCCAATTCCAAGTTCTAGCCCGGCCGGCTATGAGATCTTGGCATATACTTCCTTACAGAGTCTAAATTCCCCGTCAACATAATTAGAACAACAGCTCTGCCTCAGAGTTATGCTGAGACTTAACCGGTTTGATGTGTGTGAAAGTGATTGCAGACTTGCAAGCAGTGTGCTCTATATGTAATTGAAGAGATATGCCCAAGATAAAAACAAACTCTACACTATGATTAGTTTTTTCCCTGTAAGGTCAAAGTGTGTTTTATTTTCTTTTGTTTTAATGAGTATGACTTAAACTTCTTCAATATACCACAGACTGCAGAGAATATAGAAGGGATACATCCAATCCTGTTTCCATGGCAAGTATTTGCTGGGAAATTCTTAAAGTTGTTACAGATGTTAAACAAAAATTAGGCCATTGTTTTGGAGTAAGCTACTCCGCTGCTAGGTAGGCCCCAAAAGACCAGGTTAAAAGTCACGTGGTATCACCTTAGAGTTCCGGGCTGTCAACTGAGCTATTTATCTGACCTTCCAAGGAATCAGGATCAAACAAGGAATGGTCAGTTTCAAGCGCCATGTTCACAGAGTCCTCTCTGCTTTAATCCTGACACATGGGGAAAAAAAGTAACCTGGAATTACCTGATGTTAATCAGCAATTATTCTTCTACTATTTTGTTTTCTTCTCTCACAAGGAAAGTAACTGAAACGAGTGATCCATTTTCTGATTTTTTTCATTTGTTTTTGCTTTCTTCAGTCTTTTTCTGTTTATAAAACCAACCTCTTATGCTAGACTCACTAGGATAGTTAAGTCTATTTTATGAAGTGTTGTCCAATTCTAGAATCAAAAACAAAACTAAGTAAGACCATTAAATAAATTGCTGTCAATTTATCTTTAGACACAGGGAAGGCGCTCTACCTTAGCCACATCTCAGGAACAAATGGTACAAAGAGAAAGCTCTTCCCTAAAAAGTCCCAGGCCAGAAAATGTACTAAACTGAAGAAAAGCAGTAAACTTTTGCTATAAAACAGTCTCTGAGCCCAGTGTGGTGGCACAGGCTTGTAATCCCAGCACTCTGGGAGGTTTAGGCAAGAGGAATGTAAATTCTATCCCAGCCTGGGCAACTTACTGAGACCCTGTCTCAAAATAAAAATGCTCACAGTGAGAAGACCCTGAGTTCAGTCAGTCCTCAGTACTGGGGGAAAAAAATCTGCAAAGCAACTAAGATGAGGACTGATTTTAGAAGATACATTGGCAAAGTTGATGATATGGTAAGATGCTTAAAATTCTGCTGAAATTAATAGATTATAGACCAGTTCTACCTTCAAACCACAGCACTTTGCTCTTGCCATTAGTGAAGACATTACTGTACACTCGTTTCTGAAGCATGTTTGTAGCTACCACACACTTGGGACTTCCCTCAAGTTCATCAAATAGTTGTTTAAAAACAAAAATCAAATTCTTCTGAGACTTTTCTGGAAGTCCTTGACAGAACCCTATAGGAAAGAATTATTTTTTATTACCTTGCTATTTCGTTAATGCTTTTACTTCTTATATTAAATCACATTTCTTATACATTTTTTCAAAGAAAACATTAACTATAGAAAGAAAACATTAACAAAAAGTAAAGCAAAAAGATATGTTTATTTACTAATATGTTGAGTAGAATAGTAAAAAAGGAAAAAAACCTCTCCTATGTACATTGTCCCACACAACTTAAAGCTCATCTTAAACAGAAAAAGGTAGAAATACTTTCTGTTGTTTTTTGTCGTTTATGTAAAACAACAAATCAAAAGTTGCAAAAGAGAAACTATCTTTAACTAAATACTTTATGACACTGTCACTAGATATATTGTAATTACTAAAGAAGTATGAGGAAATCTAATTATCTCTCTAGAGTTTTAATGTTCTCAAAATTATTGTACTTCAAATCTTATTAAAGAAAACTGATTCAAATTAATAAAATTGAATTTGCTGGAAATTTCTATAAATAGCATGCATTGGCATTAAATTACATCCCTTGAATAAAGTAGACTGGAGGATAATAGAACCACAAGTCTTTTTGAAGTGTGTGGTTTTTTCCTTTTTTTTTTTTTTCAAACTTGGAGTTGAACCCAGAGCCTTCACACTGAGTACACAGAGTTACATTTGCGGCCCTTTTGACTGTTGCTTTTTTCATTGTTGTTTGCTAAATCACTAAATTGCCCAGTCTAGGCGAGAACTTTTAATCCTCCTACCTCAGATCTCCTAACTGGGATTACAGGTCTGCACCATCCCACCCAGCAAATGTGGCAGGTACATGTTTTTTAAAATCCAGCTTTCTTCAAAGAAAATTAAGCAAGTCAACTATGCTTCTACAGGAAGAGAGAAGAAACCAAGAAAACATTAGATGGAACTATACAAAAGTAAACAAAAATCTTTCTCTAACACCTACCAATTCAAACAATGAAAACAAAAGCTTTATCACTCTGAGAACTTTTACTTTATGTCCTTAGTTTAAGAAAAAAAAAAAGATTGGAATTGTATTTACAATTCACATGAAATCATCAGTTCATCAGTCATAAAAAGGAACTTTATCACCCAGATTTCTTTTTAATTTAATCCTGTCTAGGCCTCTAAAGAGAACAGAGTGGAAATATGAAAGCAAAAAAAATTTAAAAAATAAATATTTAAGATTCTGTTCCCAGGTATTTTTAATATTTAATTATTAATTTTGCTGAAGTACAGACCCAGGACCTTAAGTATGTTTAGCATGTGCTCTATCACTGAGCTATACCCCCTGCCTATTTTTTATTTTGATTTGATTTTTCTAGCTACAGGACAATTGTCACTCTCACAATATGATTTTTTAAAATCAGTGCTTTAAAATATCATTATAGGTAAGTGAGGACCTAACAGATTTTTTAAAGTTATGGTTTGTACCTAGATGTCCCCTATAAGCCCCAGGTGGTATTAGGTGGGGCTTCTTCAGAGGAATGTGCTGAACTCATCTACTAGGTATTTCCTAATCCAACAAAGTTGACAACTCAAGGTTAATGGTCACATCCATCATCAAGAAACAGTGTGTGATGCTGGGATTAAGGGTGTGTGATCACTAAATCAATCCACTGATTGGTTTGGCACCACCTTAATTCCAGCAGCCTGGGTAAGATAAAATGGGGCAGAAAGAAGTTGCTAAGGTCCCTTGCTTGCTTACTCTGCTGTTTTCTGTCTGCCTGCCATGCCGCCCTACCTTTGGATCCAGATCACTGTGGACTGAAACCTCTACAAACTTTGAGTTAAATAAACTTTCTCCCCTTCAACTTTGGGTATCGGGTATATTGTCCCACCAAGGAGAGAAAAATAACTAATACACTTAAGTATTTTCTTTTCTTGTTCTTGAAAGATTAAAAAAAAAAACTAATAGAAAATTTCTGGTGTTTTTGTGTCCCATTATATCTGTCTACATGAAGAATTAATGCACTGGTAATTCTAATTAAAATGGCAAAACTTACCAATTTTTTGGGCACAGAATAGACTCATTTGGTCCACAGAATGCTACTCAAATTCAGAATTACCATTTCTTTCCATATCTCTGAAATCTATCCAATATTTGACATACAGAGTATATAAACATAAACATTCACTGTTTTCCTACTAAAAACCTAAATTTAATTTACCTATAATGGATTATAATTATATCATTGGAAGAGACTATTCAAATTTATAGTATTACACAAAATTTGCTACGTTATTATTTTAGAAAAGGAAAAAGAATAAACACACGAACTGAACTGATACTGTTGCTTAGCATTCTAACAGAAGAGGAACTCACTGAGATAAATTCCATAGCTTACTACGAAAGTGTGATTGGAATTACGTATCACAGTGAGGAAAAGTCTAACAAGCTATAACCTTCAATCAAATAACACTAACTCCGTTCTCTGTGACAGCAAAATGTGCTATAGCTAGAATGAGCTCTCTAGTTGAAAAAATATACCATAGAGTTCTTGTTGGCAAAATTACTATCTGCTATGAATTAAATCATGCCTTCCTAAAATTTGAATTTTGGAGCCCCAACCGAAAATGTCATCGTATTTGGAGATGAGCCTTTTGGAAGTCAATTAGAATTAAATGAAATTATGAGGGAGCACCTTCAAAATGGATTAGTGCCCTTCTAAGAAGAGAGCTTTCTTCCACTGTCCCCTATATAAAGCTCCAGCAAGAAGGTGACTTTCCGCAAATCAGGAAGAAAGTCCTGACCAGGGAACAAAATTGGCTGGCATCTTGATCTTAGATTCCTCAGTCTCCATAACTTCTCCACAGTGGTGTCTCTATGTATGTGAGAAATATATTCCTGGTATTTGAGCCACCTAGTATCAGCAGCCACACTTTTCCCACTGTTGAAACCCACCTCTTAAAAGAGGAGAGTTTTAATTTGGCTCATGGCTCAAGGGGATTCAGTACATGGTTAGCTTGCTCTAAGGCAGAAATATCATGATGCAAATGCATTGCAGAACAAAGATCCTCAGTTCATGGTACCCAGGAAGCAGAGTGAGGGACAGTGCCAGAGATGATCAGGGTAGGGACTATATATAACACCCATGGTCATGCCCTCATGATCCACAGAGCCACACCCAGCAATGTGTTCAACTCCTCTACTAGGTATTTCCTAATCCAACAAAATTGACAACTCAGGGTTAATGGTCACATCCATCATCAAATTATCCTTTTGAATCAAAACAAACAAGAAATATATTCCCAAACATGCTTGGATTCTTAAACTTTGTTTTACATATTAATTTTCCAAGTGACAACTAGTACAATTAATGTTTATTTTCTTTTTCTGGCACAACAATGCTGTACATTTCCTTTTAATATCAGTGTCACTCTCAAGTATCGACTTTTTACATCATCTTCCATCTTTGCTATGTCTGTGGATTCAGACCTTCCATTTACATTACTAATTCAATTTATATCTTCTCTTGTTCCTTTACAAGGTATAAACACATAAGCTTTGATTAATGTCTTCTGGAAAGCAGAGTATTTACATGAAATTTTTCTTAACACTTGGGAATTTAGATGATTGCACATGGTATACTTTGGGTATCTATTTCACAGGATAATTTGTATCTAATTATTTATAAAAATCAGAAGTTATTCCTACTACCTTCACACTAAAGTCATAGAAAGTAAAGTTCAAATAAATTCAAAAACTGTCAGAGAAAAGCCTTGGTTAATGGGTTGAGCTCTGTGAGACAAACACTCCCTGCTTCCCCCTCCAGTTTCAGAGTCTTCAAGGTGAACTGTGTGGAGCTGCAGACATGTGGCCAATGTGGAACCTAAAACTCCACACCCTGGAGTTCCAATTGCATGATGCTTATAATTGGCTTCACAAACCAATCGGTTTTATTTATGGGAAAGGCAATATTACACTAAACATTATTTTAATTATTTTAAAACTCTGTTAACTATCATATTGACAGAATTACTTTCTTACCTAATAGCTTTCAAGTACATTTATTATTCTTGAAAGAATACTAAAGGTTCTATTCTATTTAACATTACACCTTAAACATACTTCCCAAGTACTTTAGTTTTTATACTTCTCATCCTTAATGATTTGATGAAATTCTGTCATATTGATGAAGCATTGCTTACATACCAGTATTCTTCCCGTGAACACTGTTGTTTTGTCAATCTATTATTACTGCAGGAAGCAACAGAGTCTGAAGATTATGTGCACACATATTACCTTGGAATGAATTTCTAGGAGTGGAGTTAGTAGGCCAAAAGGTTTGAACTACTTTGTAATCTTTTCTACATTTTTGGGTTTTTTTTTCCCTCCCAGTGGGCTTTACCAATATTCTTCACTAGCAATGAAAGAGATTCCTAGTTTGTTTTAAAAATAAAAGTGTACAAATTTTGCTGCAACTTTGCAACTGTGAGCTGTTTTCTTTTGTAAAAGGAGGATTACCTCCTTTTCTGTATAAAATGATATCTGTATACTAAAATTCAAGCAAGATCTTTGGTCATAATTTATAGTAAATATTTTTATGTTATTTTACTAATTTTATATCCTGTTGTGTGAATTACCTGTTCTGTCTATTGAACTATAAAAGTGGCAATGTTTAGGGGATGATAACATAAAAGTATTGGTTCCCAAAAAAATTAACAACAGAGGTGCCATAAGAAACAGCAATTCTACTTGTGGCTATAGCTAAAATAAATGAAAAGAGGATCTCAAAGAATTATTTGTATACTCATGTTTTCATAATAATGCTACAAAACAATACATGTTAAAGTATGTTATGCTGCATATCAAGAATTATTTGCAATATGTTAAATGTGTAACCAAATGATGTGTCCATCAGCAGAGAAAGATAAGAAAAATTTTGTACATGTATATACAATGGAATATTATTCAGACATAAAAAGAAGGCAGCCTTACTATATGAGATAACACAGATAGACACTGAGGATATTATGCTAAGTGAAATTAGTCACAAAAAGACAATTGAATGATTGTTTTTACACGAGGTGTTTAGAGAAGACAAAATTATACAGACAAAAATTTGGATAGTGGTTGCCAGAGGTTGGGAAAAATAGGGCATTATTTAAGGGTGCAAAGTTTCCATTTTACAACATGACAAATGATGGAGATGGATAGTGGTGATGGTTGTACAATATTGTGAACATATTTAATATCACCGTACTCTGTACTTTAAAATGATTAAGAAGGACATCTTTGTTATTTGTATTTTACCATAATAAAAATAATAAATTTAAAAAGGGAGAAAACTGAAAGCTTTCCCTCTAAAATCAGGAACAAGACAAGGATGCACACTATCACCACTCCTGTTCAATACAGTACTCAAAACATTAGCCAGAGTAATCAGTCAAAGGAAAAAATTAAAAAGGAATATGTATAGGAAAGGAAGAAGTCAAATTATCATCATTATTTGCAGATGACATGATCCTCTACACAGAAGAACAAAAAATCCCAACAAAAGACTCTTAGAATTAATAAACAAATTCAGCAGTGTGGGAGGATACAAAATCAACACACAAGAATCAATAGTGTCCTGTACACCAATAATGAAGTCATTAAGAAAGAAATTAGAGAAACAACACCATTCATACTAGCATCAAGAAAAATGAAATATTTAGGAATCAACAAGGAAGTGAAAGACTTCTACAACAAAAACTACCCTGAAAAAGGAGATAGAGGAGGACATCAGCTATCCCATGTTCCTGGACAGACAGAACCAGTACTGTCAAAATGGGTATATTTCCAAAACTGACACACAAATATAATGGACTGCCAATCAAAACACCAACAGCATTCCTCACAGAATGAGAGAAAACAATCCCAAAATTCATATGGAACCAGAAGAGACCCAGAATAGCAAAAACAGTCATGGACAACAAGAACAAAGCCAGAGGCATCACAATATTAGATCAAGTTATATTACAAAGCCACAGTGATAAAAGCAGCATGGTACTAGCCCAAAAACAGACATGTGGATCAATGGAACAAGAATAAAAGATACAGAAACAACTTCAGGCACATTCAGCTATCCGATCATTGACAGAGGAGACAGAAACATGTACTAGAGAAAAAACAGCCTCTTTAATAAATGATACTGGGAAAACTGACTATCCACCTATTGAACACTGAATTTAGACCCATATCTCTCACAATGTTGTACACTAAAATAAAAATAGATCAAAGAGCTAAATGTTGGAACAGAAACACAATCTGCTGGACATAAAATAGGTAAAACTCTTGAAGACTTAGCATAGGTCAAGGACCTTCTGAACAGAGACCCAATTGGACAAGAAATAACACCAAGAATCAACAAATGGGAATATATAAAATTTAAAAGTTTACACACAACAAAGGAAACAATGAACAGAGTACAGAGACAGCCTACAAGATGGGAAAAAATTTTTGCCAGCTATTCCTCAGACAGGGAACTAATACATAGAATACACAAAGAACTCAAAAAAAATTAGACCCCCCCCAAAATAAAAGACCCAATCAAAAAATGGGCCACTGAAATGAACAGACAAGAAGAAGAAGAAATACCAGTGGCCAATAAATACATGAAAAAATGGTCAGCATCTCTGGCCATTAGAGAAATGCAAATTAAAACAACAGTGAGATTCCATCTTACTCCAGAAAGAATGGCTATCTATCATTAAGAAGTCAAACAATAACAAGTTCTGGTGAGGCTATGGGAGAAAAAGAACACTTCTACTTTGTTGGTGGGAGTGTAAACTAGTATGACTACTATGAAAATCAGTATAGAGATTCCCCAAAAGACTAAAACCAGAAACTCCATTTGACCCAGCTATTCCTTCTAGGTATCTTTCCAAAGGAGTTAAAGACATTACATTACCCATGTTTAGAGCAGCACAATTTATAATAGCTAAATCTTGGAAACAGCCTATTTGTACATCAACAGATGTATGGATAAAGTGTGGTAATTAGACATAATGGAGTACTACTCTGCTATAAAGAATAATAAATGAGTCATTTTAGGAAAATGGATACACTTGAGACCATAACATTAAGTGAAATAAATCAGACACACATGCTTAAATATTACATGGTTTCTTTTATATGAGAAACCCAAAACATAAATAAATAGCAAAATCAAAGCTAGACGGTAGGAAGTAGGGAGATAGATCTTTTGCAAAAGGTAAGGGGAACAAGAAATGGAGGGAGGGAGACATGAGTGAGGGGAGGGGAAGGAGATGAAAAGAATTACGATGTGTTATGTACGTGTATGTACATGTACCAACTCCCCATGAGGAATGTAATCATTATGTACTGGAAGCATGTACTAATAAAAGATACGAATTGGAATATAAGTAAAAATAATAAACTTACATTGTTATATAGTAAAAGCTACTGATATAAGTAGCTCAAAAATTCTACTCAGCTTTCCAACACACTGTAATTGTCCTTTTTGTGGATAAAATACATCTATCATATTAAGTGCTTATACACTGTCCAACCTATTGATTGACACAAGTATTTTTTCATAGGTCTATGTTTATACTTTTTCATCATTACTATCCATTGTTCCCCTTTTCCAGAAAGTTCCTTTGCAAGCTCTCGTGTTTATTTTTCCATTAGACTATCCTTTCATATTCCTTCTAAAAAATATCCCAGAATAATTTTGACCAAAATTGTGTTATATTTGTAAAGTACTTACAAATTAACTGTACATACATAGAATTACTTCACTTTCTTT
>PVJO010002176.1:0-124985 GCA_004026905.1 Hystrix cristata | reverse complement strand
GTTTAACAACTCTACTTCTATTTTCATGCCCAACCTTTCTTAAATGTGACCAATACTTAAAGACCCATCATCTCCTCCCACTACAAATATATTCATGGAAAGTTGCAAGGTTTTCCAGACTCAGCTGGAATCGCAAGAGAGAGAGAGAAATTAGTTTCAGTACCACAAATGGAAACGTTGCCTTTACACAGTGGTTTTGCAGTCAAGGGTTACCAGGTTCAACAGATTCTGCAGCTTTCAGGCCTGTTTGACATCCATTATCCACAGGCTTTTATTCTTTGAAAGCCTATGTCTAGACCTATGCAAAATGAGCCTAAGGTAGACCTAATCCTTCCTGTCTGGGCTATTGGGCCACCCTGACCTTCACAGCAAAGTATCCCACTGCACTTCAATCACCTGGTTACACTAGCAAATTGATACGGCATTTCAAAGTAAAATTTGAACACTTAAATTCTAAAGATTGGTTGAAGCCTAAGACCTAATGTCGTATGCTAAAATATAACTAAAAAATAGTTGTTATATAAGAATTTGAATATCCAGAGTAAGATCCTAAGGTCAGAGGTACCACTTCTATAAAATATATCTGAAAGATGACATAACTCTCAATGCCAGAGTAAATCGAGATATATATGTCTACTAATAGCAAGGATCTCATAAATATACATACATATACTAGAAACACTACATACATTATGTTATGGTTAGATCTAAAATATCCCCCCAAACTCTCATGTGTGGAAAATGACTGGATCATGGGACTGCTACAGCCGACCTGCTGTTAGGAAGTGGGGCCTGGCTGGAGGTGAGCTCAAAGGGTGTATTTTTGTCCTCAGCTCCTCCTTTCCCTCTCTGCTTACTGGCTGCCAGATGATGGGAAGCTGTTTTCTGCCCAGGCCCTTCCATAATGCTGTTCCTGCCTTAGAGCCAGGTGATCAGAGATAGAAAACATGAGTCAAATAACCCTCTCCTTTAAATTGTGCTAGGTATTGTGTCCAGCGATAGGAAACTGATTAGGACACATTCGTATACACACACCACACTCACACTTATATATATATGAATGAATGAATAAAATCTTGGTGTTAGCCAGGCATGGTGGCGCACACCCACAATCCCAGCAGTACGGGAGGCTGAGATGAGAAGACCCCAATCTCAAACCCAGCCTAGGCAATTTAGCAACTTAGTGAGATCCTGTTTCAAACATCAAAAAAATAAAAAATGAGCTGGGGGCTGAAGATGTAGCCCTGTGCAAAGGCCCTGGGTTCACTCCCCAGTACTGGGGGAAAATTGCGCTATTTGTGTTCATCCTGGCACGCTAGAAAAGCAAAGACATATTTCTTGAACCCTCTTTTCCTTCTAAATAATAATCTATTTGAGAATATAAATTATATCTGCTATTCCGACCACACGACAATTTTTTAATAAATATGGCCAATTTATTGTCTTAAAAGCCAAGTAAAACTCTTCTACATTGTGATTTCTCCTAAAACACAGAATAAATATGACAGCAGGATTTATAATTCTTAAGCATTTTCCTTTTTTGATACTGGGTTTCCTCTTAAGAATTATTATACTCAACTTCACCACAGTGAACAATGACCAAAAATAAATAAAATAAGCAAGTTCAGCCTTCATGTAAAGCAGCACAATATATTCTTCTATTAACAACCAGTAGGGAAGATGTTAACAATTAGTACCAAATAAAATATATTTTATGTTTTCCAAAGCCACTGTTTTTTATGAAAATTGACCATTAATTTTTGATGACTTTTAAACTTGACTAACTCAAGTGTTTACATTTTATTGCTAAAGCTAATTTTTTTTAAAAAATCATGTAAACTACTCTTGTATAAAAAGAAAATGTGTTATTGATTTGCCAATCTTACTTAGCCTAATTGGCTAAAGAACAATCTCTTCCCAAAAAAGAAAAAGTAGACGGTTTCCAACCACTCATTTCACACCAGTTTGTCAATACTACTAATACCCTTGATACTTCCTTGCAAATACAAGAAAACAGAATTAAAAATAAAACTTGTAAAAAAATGAGTTTGCTTTCTAATTATAGAACATAGAGATCTGGAATCTGTGACACACATGCAGGAAATAATTCTGATCCTAACAAGTATATTTACATTTTTCCGGGAGGGGAAGAGGGGGGAAAACCAAGATACATCATGTACAGGTACAAAATAACCATGTTGATTATGATCATAATGTATACAATGTACCAATAAATGTTCTTGGTAAAAATAAAAAAAAGAAAAAAAGAAAAAAAAATTCTGATCCTAAGTCAGGATCAAAGAAACTCAGGTTCTGTAAAACTCGCTCTGATAGGATTATTATGGACCAGACTTTTCAAATGGTAATGGGACTTGGAAAAAATTGGAAGGGATCTTTATTCTAATCCTACTTTAGAGTACAAAATGTGGGTCCCAGGAAATTAATATGACAAGCCCATGTTCACATACTACATAGTCCCAAACCTTAGGTCTCTTGACTCTACTACATCTCTATCTTTTTTCAAGAATATTCTGTAAGGAGAAAAAAAAATTCCCAATAAAGTTCCTTGTACTACACTCAAATTGACTGTTTAGTATTGGTTTGAAACCTCATATTGCCTAGTTAATGTTATAGGTCTTTAACTGACTATCATTTGCCAGTCAACTAATTGAGCATAAAAATAATTCAAACAATCTTTTCTTAGGAAAGGTATAACTAAGCATGTAAACAAGTATTATACAACTCCCTAAGATTTAGTTCTTAATTTTTAGAAATTCACATCAAGTCAATAATATAAAGCAACCATCAGTTATAACCAAAACATAACGATGAGCACTGTGCTAAAAAGAAATAGTCTCTAACCTAAGAATTTCTAAAGTCTAGTTTTAATTTTATCCTGAGCCAGGTATTATTCATAAGCATAGACAAAAGAAAGGCACTTTCGGATATATTAAAAATAAAAGGAGAAAGTCTTAGCCAGAACTAATTAGGCAAAACAAACAAACAAACAAAATCACTAACGAGCATTCAGACCACAAAGGAGGACATCAAACTATCCCTGTTTGCAGAAGACATGATGTATTGTTTTGGGTTTGTTTTTCTGTGCTGGGAATCAAACCCACAGCCTTGTGTGTATGAAGTGAGTACTCTACCAGAGATACATCATCTTCCAACCAATGTGATCATGTATATAGAAAAATTTAAAGATTCCACCAAAAACTGTTAGAACTGAAAAATATATTCAGTAAAGTCATAGGATAAAGATCAATATGGAAAAATCAGACGTTTTTCCATATGCTAATAACAAAATAGCTCAAAAAGATATCACGAAGGCAATCCTCTTTACAATGGCTATAAAAATAAAATAAAATGAAATATCCAGGAATTAAGGAAGTTAACAATCTTTACAATGAAATATAAAACTCTGATGAAAGAAGCTGAGGACAACAAAAGAAAATGGAAAGATATACCACATTCGTGAATTGGAAAAATGATTTTTTTTAAATCTCCATAATACCCAAAATTATCTAAAGATTCAATATAATCCTGTCAAAATACCAATGATATTCTTCACAGAAACAGAAAAAACATACTACAATACTATAGTAACCAAACAACACGGTACTGGTTTAATAAAACGAAATATGCAGACAATGCAGCAGAACCGAAACCTCGAAAACAAATCCAAATACTTATAGCCAACTGACTTTCAACAAAAGACACCAAGAACATAAATTCAAGAAAGGAAAGTTTCTTCAAAGGTACTGAAGAAATCGTGTATTTATATGCAGAAGAACGAAACTAGGCCCCTATCTCTCAGCATATACAAAAATCAACTCAAAATGGATCAAAACTTAAATGTAGGACCTGAAATTATAAATCTACTATGAGAAACCATCGAGGTCAAAATTTTTTTGGATATGACCCTAAAAGCAAAAAAGTGACAAATGAGATTACCTGGGCTTATATCAAATTAAAAAGATGAATGAAATGACATCAAATTAGAAGATTACATCTGCTCAGCCAACAATCAACAAAGGGAAGGACAACCAACAGAATGGGAGAAAATGTTTGCAAGCCATCAATCAGAAGAGACGAAGCGGGCATGGTGGTGCACACCTGTAATCTCAGTGCTCTGAGAGGCTGAGGCAGGACAAATTCACATTCGAGCCCAGCGTGGGCAATTTAGAGAGACCCAATCTCAAAATAGAACAAAACAAAACAAAACAAAACCAAAACAAAAGGGGGGGGTGGCTGAGTGACAAAAGCCTAGGTTCAAACCCCAGTACTGAAAATAGAAGGGGCAAGATGGGTTAATACCCAGAATATGTGAGGAACTCAACATAGCATCAAAAGAACCAAATAATCCAATTAAGAAGGACAAATGAGTTAAGTACATACTTCTCCAAAGAAGATATACAAATGGCTGAAGTACATGAAAAATAATGCTCAACCTCACTAATCATCAGGGAAATGCAAATCCGAACTACAGTGAGTGGTTCAACCTACACAGAGAGCAGCTATCATAAAAGAAAGAAAGAAAGAAAGAAAGAAAGAAAGAAAGAAAGAAAGAAAGAAAGAAAGAAAGAAAGACAGACAGACAGACAGACAGACACAAATAAATGGTGAAGAGAATGCAAAGAAACGGAAACTCTCCTACACTGCTGGTAGAAATGTAAATCAGTACAGTCATGATAGGTAACAATATGGATGTTCCTCAAAAAATTGAAAATGAAATTACTATATCCAGCAATCCTACTATAGCATATATATCGAAAGCAAATGAAAACAGTATGTCAAAGAGACATGTTTATTACATCACGATACAATACAGCCAAAATATGGAATCAACTTAGGACTATTGACAGATGAATGGACAAAGAAAATGTGATATATATAGAGAGAGATATAGACAAATAGATCTAAAACAATATTACTCGGCTATAATAATGAAATTCCATCATTTGCAGCAACACAAATGGAATTGGAGGATATCACGTTCAGTGAAATGTATCAGGCACAGAAAGACAAGTACCACATGTTCTCACTTATATGTAGATTTTTTAAAAGTTAATACCATACAAATAGAGAATGGAATAGTGGTCACTTCAGGCTGTGAAGGGTAGAGGGAGAGGAAGACAGAGTGAGGATAACTAACAGATAAACTGATGCAGCTGGATAGTTACTCTTCTCATTGCTGAGACAAAATACTTGAGACCTAAGGTTAAGAGAAAAAAGGTTTATTTGGCTCACAGTTTGTAGGTTTCACTCCATTGTTGGTTCACTCTAAGGCAGGGTGGCATGGCAGAGGAGAAATAGTTGATGGCAGGCAGAAGGCACCAAAGCAGCGAGCAGCAAGCAGCAGCAGCAGCAGCAGCAACACCAGCAAGAGCTTTCCCTCTCTCCCCTTATACTCCATCTGGGCTGTAAACCTACTGATAGATGCCACCCACGCCCAGGGTTGGGCCTGCATTATCCACCCCCTTAATCCCAGTATCATATCCTTAATCCACACTCACACACCCTAATCCAGCCACCTTCAAAACTCCCCACATACGGCTGCATGAGGCTTTGATGAGACATCTAGATATAAGCTATAACAAACTTCTAATGTTTTACAGCACAATAGGGTAATAATCATGGTTGACAGCAATTAACTACATATTTCAAAATAGCTAAAAAAGAGGATTTTGAACATTTCCAATACAAACAAATGATAAGTGCTTGAGGTGATGGACATACCAATTACTCTGCCTTGATCATAGTACAATACACACGCATATTAAAATATCAGTGTATCCCATAAATATGTTCAATTATTATGTGTCAATTAAACAGTTTAAATATTTTTTAGAAAAGTTAATGAAATTATTCTACTTGAACACTGGTCACAATGATCTGAATGCAAATCCTGGTTCATCAAAGATGAGCTATGTAATTAGAATTATTCACTTAATTCCTCTGTACCTCAGTTTCTCCACGTAAAAACTGGGGAATAATAGCAGTACTACATTTCACAGAGGATTAAATCAGTTAAATTTACTTCTTCGGATATTTTTATTAACTGAGTAATTATGGTGTGAATGTTAATTGATATTATTCACAGTTACAAATATGTCTATTAAAATCTCCAAGGTCATCTACCTAATAAGTGAAGTATAATAAGATAAATTAAGCAGTGAAATACAGCCTTAAGTGTGTTTATAAAAAGTTTTAAACTGGCCATAATTTAATGTCATTAAATTTTAAGGACTCTACCTTTCAAATAATTACAGAAAATAAAATATAGAGAATCAATGAGAAGTAAATCTACACCTTTACACCATCTTCAAATAGATAAGCATCCCCTCTACCTTCTTCATCTCAGATCCTGCTCTCAGGATCCAAGTTAGAGACCTCACCATCTGTCACCAGAATCCCCCCAGTGGGTTAGAGTACAGTATGTAAAACAGCCTCTGGTAAATATCCAAAGTCCCTTTCAATTTGCACTTTATTTTACCACAATTCATCTCGTACAACACTCACAACTCTGAGTAAAAAATACATTCATCAGTAATGCGTAGAAACCCTTTCCAGCTGGCCCAACACTCCCCTCTCACCTGGTTCATTATGCCAGGACAAAAGATCCTATTGCCACAGTGGACACAAAGAAGGAAGACTACCAGAAAAAGGAGACCAGGGATTTACTCAAAGATGAACACCAACGGCAACTTTTATTTTATTAGATAAATAACTTCCCATAATGAAATGAGCAAACTGGAACTTGAGTAAGTACAGCATACTTGCTAGAATACAGGACACTGGTCACAGCGATCCCAGTACAAGTCCTGGTTCACCAAAGATGAGCTGTGTGATCGAGCTTATTCACTCAATTCCCCTTTACCTCAGTTTCTTCATGTAAAAATTGGAGAATAGCAACAATACCTGCATTTCGCAGAGGATTAGATCAATCAAATTTACTCCTTACTATACTGAATTACCTTTCAGTCACAGATTAAGTACTGGTTGAATATTTGCTGCTATTTTTCAAAGCTACAAGTACGACTATTAAAATGTCCAAGGCCATATAATTAATAAGAAATGAAATAAAAATGCTAATTCAAGCCCAATGAATTCACGTCTTGGTTTCCTTGTACCACATCAGAACTAAATGTAATACCTAACATTCCTAATTCATCTGCTTTTCCTTATTATCTAGCCCATACTCATCTTTGCATAGAAATACCAGAAAACAGATCTACTGCTAAAATCTAAATTTATTCGTGTGCTGCATTCCCTGACATGTCCAACAGAATTCAATAATGAATATCCATCAAAATACCAGTTGGGCCATTAAAATACTTTCAAAAAACTTACAGGTGGAAGTGTTTTGTTCACCCAGGAGGACATATTTGCCAAATTATCAAATAAACCAAACAAAGCCCACAACATGCTATAAACATGCAAATCACAACATGCAAAAACCACAACATGCTATATGGGCCATGCTATGCTATGGCCCATACCTCAAGCACAATTATAATACAGAGTATGATAAAGGAATGACCAAGAAAAGGCAAAATTCACTCACATTTAATGTACTTTTCAGAAGAGGAAGGACACACAACAAGAAGAAACATTACCTCTTAGGGAGACTACCAACCCAACTCTACTCACCATGTTTCTCAAGGGACAACATCCCGGCACAGGCTTGGCAGTGGGGAGGGATTATAACGCACCTGCACTGCAGCAGCAAAGGTCAGCCTGACAACTCCAAGATCGAAAAGGGCCAGCGGAAACTCACAGCTTTACTGAGCAAGGCCTTGGCTTTACTGTGTTCCTTTGTCTTTCACTGCATACTTTTAAGATGCAACATATCCTTAAAGAGGTACAAGCATGAGTTTGAAAATATGTAGAGTGCTCAGGGTGTGTGAAAAAGCTAGCTAAGGTTGGAACTGTCCAGAATTCCTCTTTGGTACATCACTCTTTTAAACCGGAGATGACCATCTAACTCTCTTCTCATGTTGTGATGTCCCACCAAGTATAAACTACAAGGGAAACTCCATCTATCTTACCCTTGTATCCCCAACATCTAGCCAGTTCCTGAACCTTGAAAGGTGCTCATTAAACAGTTCTGGATTGGATGGATGGCTAGGAGGTGGTCTGCCTAAACCTAAGGCACCAGTACAATGAGGTGCTCAGACGAGGATGAAGCAGTGCCCAGTCAGCAGCCCAAAATTGTGGGAAGAGAGCTATGCCACCTGTCTCCTGATTTGCATGGGAGCTGCAAGATTAGCATAAATGGGAATGCTGAGAAGCTTCAACAGCCCAGGGCAAACTCCCCCATGAGCAGTGGTGCTGAGAAGCCTAGCATGCTGAGTCCATTCTTAGCTCTGGCTCTTCTCAAAGCTAAGCATTGGAGGAGCTGAGAGCACAGAACTGGCCTGCCAAGAGATGAGGGTACCTACTGCTATTGTCCTGATGACCCAATCACTCTTAAAAAGCTGCCTAGAGAAGACAGCGGCTTTTATAAACCATTTCAGCTAAAACAGATTTCATTTCCTTTCTTAAACACTAATCTCTGTAAAAATTATCTATTTTCCCTCAACTTAAAATTTCATGCCAGGCATGGTGGCCCATGCCTGTAATCTCAGCACTTGGAAGGCTGAGGAGGAGGATCACAGCGACTTCAAGGCCAGCCTGAACTACATAGCAAGACCCTGTCTCAAAAAAAAAAAAAGAAAACAAAATCCAAAGAGAAAAATTTCTATACACAGAACAGCAAATAACCTAAATGCTGAACAATAGGAAAAGAGTAAAGTATTCTATATTGCATAACCATTTAAAATGCTGCCATTGGGGTTAGGGATTTAGCTCTGTGGTAGAGAACTTGCCTAGCAAGCTCAAGGCCCTGAGTTCAATCCCCAGCACCCAAAAAAATACAATAAAATGTTGCCATTGAAAAAGTAATAAGATATGCAAAAGAGTCAACAGAATAATGAATGAAGCTAGGCACGGTGGTGCACACCTATAATCCAAGCACTTGGGAGGCTGAGACAAGAGAATTACCAGAAGTTTAAGGCCAGCCTGGGCTATATAGTAAGTTCAGGACAGCCTAAACTACACAGTGAGACCTGTCTCAAAAAACAAAACAAACAAACAAAAAATATGTATATACTCAGGGAAAAGACAGAGGCTACATAACTGTACATAGAATATGAAGCATCACACTAATTAGATTTTAAAAGACTGGAAGACAATATTACTTGCTGACATCGGGATTACAAGTGGCTGTGTAATTTTCTGTGCTCTCCAGTTAATCTATCATAAAAATATTTACTTCAAGAAAGGTGATTTATTATTAAAAGAACAAGGTCCAATGTTAATAATCACTCTCCACAAAAAGTAGCTACCAATGTCAGGCCAAACATTGCAAAGCTATACTTCCAAAGTCCTTTTTATTTGCGCATATGGAGAAAAAAAAAAACTCAGCTGAAAGCAAAATACTACATCAATCAACCTGCTTAGTTTCCTATAAATAGCAAATTGGTGTTGGTAGAACAGGTCCTGGAGGAATGACAACCTTCCCACCTAAATATACACCTTCAAAAAGTCAGTGACCTCAGGTATAATTAAATTATAGCTCTTTAAATTGCACCACAGTGATGAATGATGGAGGGTGAGGGTGTGTGTGTGTGTGTGTGTGTGTGTGTGTGTGTGTGTATTTAAATCTTTCTTTTTATCTCTGTATTGTGAAACATTCCGGGAAACCAGATTAGAATCACAAGGCCTTGGACACTAACCCTTTTACTTGAGAATAATGCATAAATTATTGATGACACAGAGACTGCACTGTATTCAAAGAGTCTGCAGCAGATGAAAAGCTTTTATTTTGGTAAAAAGCAAGAGAATGGGAATAAAAACATGTGGGTGGATAGACTCTGCTAAGGGTTGCCAACCTTCCAATTTCCTTTGGCCTTTGTTGTAGGTCCTTCTCTATCTCCTTCAGATTATTTCCTATATTGCATAACGACACTCCCACCTACCCAGTTCCTCGAGCTAGAAACTCAGTAGTCATCCTTGATTTTCTGTCTCCCTCACTCCCCACATCCAATCCAAGCCCCTCAGGCTCTACCATCCAAATCTATCCTGAAGTCATCATCTTCTCCCTCTCCTCACACCAGCCTCCTCTAAGCCACCAGCACTTTTCATCTTACCCGAGAGCTCCTAACTGGTCTCCTGCTTCCATTCTTGTACACTTTCTACTTAAGACAAACACTGGACCCATTTAAGTTGCATAACCCTAAAGTGACTCCCCACGCACTCAGACAAGCCCCTCAGATTCCATGCCAGGGTGTACAGTCTGGCCCTTGTCTGCCTTTTTCAGCCTTGCTCACCATTTTAGCCATACTGCTCTCCTTTCTGAAGGAGCCACAGTCAATCCCCGCTTCCCTTCAGAGCCTCTGCACATGCTGACCCCTGCCTGAGACGCTCCGCCATCACGAGGCGGACATCCTGGAATCTTGGTATCAACTCCCAAACCTCAGACTGGCTTTCTCAGACCTCCTGCGCAGTACTGAAGGATGAATTACCTTTAACCTTTAAACTCTATTTGGCAAATATGTATGTGATGCGTGTTTACTTGTTACCTGTGTTACCCATTAAACTATAAGCCCAATGAGAGCAGAGATAATTCCCAACAGCATATGTTTTAAAGAACTGAAGCATACTTTGTTTTACATGTAATTAATGGTACTTCTACAATGGATAATAATGAGAGTGAGACAGAGAAAATAAATTGCTGACTTCCAAGTGACTTTCTTAAATCATTGTTTACTTCTGATTTCATTTCTCAGCATGCCTTCTCAGGCCAATTTCTAGAATAAAAATTTGGCATGGAGACTTATACCCATGAAAAATATTCCCAGCCTCCAACACCCGATATTAAGCTGGCTAACTTACTTCTAATGTCACAGATTTCACATTGTGTCTGTTTGACCCAAATCCTTTACCACTGGCCTAGGAAGTTTTCTGACACCACAGAGTATAAACTGCCAAATACTAAATTAACGTAAAATTATATTGCAGCTGGATATGCACATTTGCATGTTATTAAAATTTTCCTCAAGGACTCTAAACATAATTCTATCACACAGACAACATATCACAGGAAACTCTAGACAGATTCTGGATGGACTCGGTTTTTGCAGTCAAAAGATCTACACAGCAAAACTTCTCCCATCCTTTATCATAAACAACATTAAGATTACCAGTGTTTTATCAAAATGTTCTGATAAAGCACACAACTCTTAGGTTTCAACTGTTTCCCAACAATGATAACCATTTCTAAATCCTCTTTGTTTAAACATTTAAAATTTTCAACTTATTATTCAAATGCAGCTCTATGTAGAAAAAAAGATGAGTGGCATAAATCATTCTAAAGTATAAACCAACAAGATAACACAAATCCAAATAGTTTGCTTGCCAAATAGGATAACTGACATCCTTAGCTGAGTTCAATCCATTCAATGCAATTTAAATCTAAAAGCACACAGTATAAATACTGGCTCCTCTAGGAAGTTTGTTAAGACAGCATGTCTTTATGTAATGTTTAATATGTGGCAGGTCTTTTACATTCACTGTCATTAAATCTTGTCTACACTGTTAAGCATGTACCAAGATTTTGCCCTACTTCATAGATGAAGAAAAGGCTCAGAGAGGTAAGTAACTTGGCAAAGTTAAACCTAACATAAGAGGCAGGGCAGGGATTTGAACCTGCTGAGTCTATGTATGTAATAACTACCCTATAGCAACAAATACATGAATGGGTACTTTATCCACAAAGTACTTCTGAAGTACAACTAGGTTTTTCTCCATTTATTCCTGTTATTCTTCCGTTTTTAAATTCAAAGTCCCTAGGTGTTTGGATTGCCCATTACAGCTCAAATCATCAATAAGTCCATAAGTAAATAAATGCTTACTTAGTATATGGTATATTGCAGGCCACATCACAGGCATTGGTAAAGCAGAGAAGAAAGGAAGAACACCCCATACCTGGTACACTAACTAGAACATAGCACATGGGACAATAGATAGCACTTTGGGAAGTAATGTGCAGAGACCAACTATCTTCCCAAGAGAGGCTACAAAACACTTCACAGAAGCAACACATAAGCTAAAATACAAATGACAAGCAAAGGCAAGAAAGGAGAAGAAATGGTATTTCAGTTAGAGGAAAATACTTTATAGAAATGTGAAACTGCAAGCATATGGCCCTTTAGGTGGAGAAGCTGGAGCTGGCAGTGCCCCAGAGGCAAGAAAACCCAAGGCTCACCAAACAGACTACACGCAGACTGGGAAGGGTCTTACAATGGCATAGTAAGGAAACGAGATATACCCAACAGGTGGGGAGCCCCCCGGGGTGGGGGGAACCTGTATGGTACAGCTTTGAAAAACGTTACTGACACGGTTTGACTCTTCCTTATGCCACTTACAGGAACTCTGATTTTCAGCAAGGTGCATAAACTCCCTGAACCAGTTTCCTCACATGTGAGACACAGATGACATATTTCTGGGGGGTTGATACAGGCTGTAAATAAATTCATCCTATCTATCTATATGAACCATCTGGTACAAGGCAACTGCTCAACACATGCTGCTTCTCTTTACCACTGAGAGTTAGAAATTCTAACAGTGGATTCAAAACCTTTCCAGTCAAGCATGGATGGCCCCATCTGCCTCACTCTTATCACTGAAACTGACAGGAGTCTGTGAATAAACTTATTAATTCCACAGGTTTTATTGGTCAGCAACAATATGCCAAATCTTGACAAAGTGCTAGGTATGCAACAGTTTTAACTCTGAGGGTGAAGGAAAGTTAGAGGATCTGAGCAAAATGTGGCAGATCTGACTGGAATCAACTGATGTACAGACAGTTGGGAAGCAAGGGTAAAGATAGTGACAGCAATCAGAAGACCTCTGTAACAAACAAGGCAGATGATATCTTGAACCAAGGGAGCAATGGTAGAGGCAATGGTGGTATAATTTGCAGGTAACAACAAGACTTCTTGACATAGGACACACGGACTATAAGAAAAAAAGGGGCCATTGATGATTTCAGCGTTTTTGCCTGAGTAGCCAAAGGGATGGAGCAGTCACAGACTGGTAAGGAACGACTGGATGAGCAGCTGGTGGGGGATGCGGGGAAATCAGTTCGGGGACACATTCAATTTGAGGTATTTATAGAGACATCCAAGTGGAGATATTATCTAGAACACCAGATGAACCAGTTTGGAATTCAGAGGAAATGTCTACACTGCAAGAGAGGTGTAGACTAGAGGTACCGAATTGGGAGATGCTACACATAAATGATACTAAGAGAATTAAGTTTACATAAGTGAATACACATTAACTTTGAAGGGTCCTGGGCTTGACTCTTACTACTGAAAGTTACTTCTTTAAAACTTTTCTAAATTCACTTTTTCTTGTGTGAAATAGGGATTAAATGAATTAAGTACACAAAACACACATGGTGCCTGACACAGGTTAAGCTCTCAAATGGTCCTGGCTTTATCAGGCTTTTAAGCAAATGAGTGACAATATCAAATTGTTTCATTACAAAGCTAAGATCCTTCTCTCTTCTCTCCTTCCACTTCCTCCTCCTTTCAATGAAATGAAACATTCCATCAACTATCTAAATAAAAATGGATGATGATAGTAATTATTATGTACTGCCAGTAAGTACCAGTGAAAATAAAAACAAACTGAATCTTCTTTCTTACTGATGAAGCCAAGGAAAAACAACATCTGAGAAGAAGTAAAGGGGAAAAGTAAGTGCTTAAGAACCATCTCAGGGCTGTATATGGCAAAAGAATAATGGATGGTGAAAATTAAATAATGACAAGTAACCTGTACTCTGGTCCAAGGGGCAGAGTACTATAAAGTATCCTTCAGAATTGCCGACAGCGCTGATAAGATTGTGATTTTCTTTTCACACATATATATATAATACATATTTAAGGTGTTCCACATGATTTTTTGAGATACACCTGTTGTAAAATGATTACTATAACCAGGCTAATTAACATATTGACAAACTCACATATTTACAGCAATTCTTCATTTCTCTGCTTAGAAACATTTTATAATGGCACAGAGAACAATAAAGGATAGAAGGAGACAAGGAAATGGATCTCTTGCAACAGGAAAAAGGTCCAAAGGGAAAGGAAAATAAGTAGAATAAAGCTACGCCATGCACAGGAACCCACTAACCTCAGTTAATGTAAACATTATATGCCACAACATGAGCTAAGATTAATAATATCAACAAGAATGAAAAATGGGATAGGGGAATTGGAGGAGGAAGTGGGGAGAGGAAGGGGATTTAAAAAAAAAGAACGAAAAGAGAAAGGGGAAAAGTGGAAAAATGTAAATAAACTTGCTGTAAATAAGAAAGGGTGGAGGAATGGAAGGGAGCGATGGGGAAGAGGGGGGGAACCAAAATACATCATGTACAGGTACAAAATAACCATGATGTGGGGCTGGGGATTTAGCTCAGTGGTTAGAGTGCCTACCTAGCAAGCAAAAGGCCCTCAATTCAATCCCCAGCACAAAAAAAAAAAAAAAAAAAAAAAAAAAAAAAAAAAAAAAAAAAAACCATGATGAATGTGATCATTATGTATACAGTGTACCAATACAAGTTCTTGGTAAAGATAAAAAGTTAAAAAAAAAAAAAAAACAAGCTGTGGCTGTGGTATATACACATAACCACTCCCCAGGATGACTGTAAACTGCATGAAATGCAAAGATGTACAAATAAAATTTAAAAATCTGTAAACCCCTAAAAACAAAAACTGTTCTCAGTGTCTCATTCCCATAGATTAAAACAGTTGACACCATTCTAGGTCATTTCTTGATATCTCTGTACATCTTTTAAAATAAAAAAATTGGCAATGCCATATATAGTGTTTTATAACATGTTATTTCCCTTAATGAGGTGGACACTTTGGCACCCCAATAAATTCATGTCAACAACGTGCTCTCTTAACGATGTAATTACTTTTTTCCACTCCCCTTATTAGCCTCCCTTGCATCCCTCTTTTCCCTCCCTCTTACTCTCTTCCTCTTGTCTCTTTTCTTTCATGTCATCTTTTTATATTACACATATTAGGGAAAACATGTGATACTTGTCTTTCTGAGTCAGGCATATTTTACTTAACATGATGATCTCCAGTTTTATCCATTCTCCTGAGACAAAATTCCATTCTTCTTTACAGCTAAATAGTATGCTGTTGCACTTACTATACCACATTTTCTTTATCCATTCATCTAGTGATGGGCACCTAACTGGTTCCATATCTTGGCTACTGTGAATTTTGCTGCAATAAACACGGGTACTCAAGTGTCCACATAGTTGACTAACTTTAATTCCTTCAGATATACACCAAGGAATGACACAGCAGATCATTTGGTAGCTTTCTGAGGAACTTCCATACTTATTTCCATAGGGCTTGTACTAATTACTCCAGCAGTGTAGGAGGGGTCCTTTTTCCCCACATGTTTGCCAGCATATATTGGTTTGTTTGTTGTTGTTTTGTATTCTTGATGACAGCCATTCTAACTTTGATGAGAGAAAATCTCAAATAGTTTTGACTTGCATTTCCCTGAGAACTAAATAAGTTCAATATGGTTTCATATTTGGTCATTTGGTATTCTTTTGAGGAAATTTGTGTTCAATTTTTGGATTTTGTTTCTTTTAGTTCTCTATGTATTTTAGAAGTTAATCCTCTATCAGAAGAATAGCTAGCAAAAACCTTCTCCCACTCTGTAGATCTACTCTTCACTCTATATTGGTTGCTTCTCTTGTGATATAAAAACTTTTAATTTGATAACTTCTATTTGTTGAGTATTTCTATTCTTTCATATGCTGTTGAAATTTTATTCAGGAGTCTTTCCCTGCACCCATGCCTTCAACTGTTTCTCCTATGTTTTCTAGCAGCTTCAACTAGCTCTTTGATCCATTCTGAATTGATTTTTGTACAGACTGAGAGACAGAGACCTAGTTTCAATGTTCTACATATAGATATACAGTTTTTCCAGCACCATTTGTTAAAAGGCTCTCTCTTCTCCAAAGTGTGTTTTTGGCTCCTTTGTCAAGAAATCAAATGGCTATAGTTGTGTGGGTTTTTTTTTTTTTCTGTGCCCTCTATTCTGTTCCATTGGTCTACATGTCTATTTTTGTGCTAGTACCATGATATTTTTGGTACTATGTCTTTGTAGTATCATTTGAAATTATGTATTATGATGCCTGGTTATTTTTGCTTAAGATTGCTTTGGTTATTCTGGATCTTTCATGTTTCTGTAAGAACTTTAGGATGTTCTGGAAAAATGTCATTTTTATGGGGATTGCACTGAATCTGTGGATCACTTTTGATAATATGGCCATTTTAACAACACTAATTCTGCCAATCTATAAACATGGGAGGTCTTTCTATCTTCTAAAGTCTTCAATTTCTTTTTTCAGTGTTCTGCAACTTTCACTATAGACACCTTCTTACCTTGGTTAGGTTGAGTCCTAGGTTTTTTTTAAGCTACTGACAATAAAACTATTTTCCTGACTTCTTTCTCAGCTAGTTCATTATTAGAATATAGAAAAACTATTAAAAACATTATATTCATTTTGTATCCTGAGATTATAGTTTTTTATTATTTTCTTTATATTTCTTTGACCTTAGACAAATGCATATAATTAAGGGAAACTGTCTTTGGAGAAAAACAGACTATTATCTTCATCCCCAGGGAAAGCAAGTACTAATACTCAACTACAATTTCTATACCTGGGGGTGAAAATACCATTTTCTATCTCACAGTGGTGTGGTGGTGTTATTTAGCACTAATAAAATCTGAAAAACCAAATGAACTAACATTAATGAAATATTCTGAGGAACTACAATAAATAGCAGCATCTACGTACTATGACACTATAGACAACTATTTCCTCATCCTGGAAGATGCCCCCGGGTTCTCTTAAGATCCAGGACAAGCCTTAACTTCTCTGAGAATGTGTTTCAAAGATTATTAATAGCATGTGCTTTGTGATGATTCAGTAAAAAATTCATTTTCAAATGTCTATGAATTACTGCATTCTTTTTTCTTTCTTCCTGGTGATATACTAGGAATCAAACCCAGGCCTCACAATGCTATGCAGATGTTCTACTAATGTCCTGCTACATTAATTCTAAAACAAAAAAGGCCTTATCCCTAAACAGTTAAATTGAAATTTTCCAAAGTAAAAAGGAATTATGTGTTAATTACCATCATGAGGAAAGAATATATACTGAGTGGAACTACTAAGCTAAAATGTATTATACATTTAACAAAAGACCCTACAGATTACACCACATCTTATTTAATCATTTACTTGCAATAATATTTCCTTAAAAAGGAAACATTCCATACTGGATCAAAGATTCAAAATTAAAAAAGCAAAGTCTAAAAGTAGTAGGAGGAAATACATGAGTCTTTTACAATTTTTTTCTATCATGGAAAAAAGACCCTAGATGGCAAGACACAAAATAATGCCCATAAACAAAAATTTATAAAAGCTGACTGTATAAATATTAAAAATGCCTGCAAGAGAGAAGAATGTCATAAAGACAGAAGACAAATGACAAACTGTAAACATGTATTTGCAAAATATATGGCAGTAAAAATTTAATAAACATAAAGCTATTGTACATCAATAAAAACAAACTTAAAATCATATATTAATAAAAACATTAAAACTTTGTAAGGTATGAGTGCCTTATTGAACATATTTACCACATTCAACCTCATTTGTAATTAAAGAAATGGGTTAAAGTGAGATGTTATTTTCACCTACTGGTTTAAAAAGATAATTGCAAAAATTTATTATGCTTACCCTGTACTATTACTTTCACTTTATAGATGAAAAAGTTATGCAGTCTTCCTAACATCGCATTGCTAGGAAATGGCAGAACTGCCATTTGAAAAAAATGTTGGTAACACACAGCACCGGTGAAAGTAAGGTACAGGAGATGTCCCAGAACACTCTGCAAGAGGTGGAGTGACACACAGAGCTATGCGGTCCGCCTGCTTCCCCACTCTGGCCCCAACCCACTCACTGGCCACAGGAAACAGTGAGAGAAATAATTTCCTATGATGGTTTGGGGTCCAGCCCAATGACACTCAAGAAGAACTGAAAAAGACTTATAAGAAACTGGCCTTGAAGTAGCATCCTGATAAGAATCCAAATGAAGGAGAAAAGTTTAAACAGATTTCTCAGGCTTACGAAGTTCTCTCTGATGTAAGAAAAGGCAATCATGTGACAAAGGAGAACAGGCAATTAAGAAGGGTGTAGCAGGGGCTAGTCTTGGCTCTCCCACGGATATCTCTGGTATGTTTTTGAAGGAAGAAGAAGAACGCAAAGAGAAGGAGAAGTAAAAATGTGGTGCATCAGTTCTCAATTACCTTAGAAGATCTATACTGTATAACAGCACACCAAGAAAACTGGCTCTGTAAAAGAACATGATCCATGACAAACATGAAGGCCAAAGTGGAAAGAAAAGAGCCAAGGAGTGCTGTCCCAACTGCCTGGGTACTGGAATGCAAGTAAGAATTCATCAGATAGGACCTGGAATGGTCCAGAAAATTCAGTCTGTGTTCATGGAGTGCCAGAGCTATGGAGAACACATCAGTCTTGAGCTGCAATGGAAGGGAGGATAGCAAGAAGATTCTGGAAGAGTTCATATTGACAAAAGCATGAAAGAAGACCAGAAAATAACATTCCATGGTGAAGAAGACCAAGAACCAGGACTGGAACCAGGAGATATTATCATTGTTTTAGATCAGAAGGACCCTGCTGTTTTTACTCATGGAGAAGAAGACATTTTAACGTGTATGGATGAAGCACTATGTGGCTTCTGAAAGCCAAGATCCACTCTTGACAACCAAAAACCATAGTCATCACCTCTCATTCAGGTCAGATTGTCAGGTATGGAGATATCAAGTGTGTCCAAAAGCATGCCAATTTACTATATATGAAAAGGGTTGCCTAATCATCAAACTTAGGGTAAACGTTCCTGAAAATGGCTTTATCTTTTCTTGATTAACTGTCACTGCTGGTAAAACTTTTACCTGAGAAGAAGGAAGCAGAAGAGACAGGAGAAATGGACTGAATAGAACTGGTGGGGTTTGATGCACATCAGGAAAGATGGTGCCATAATAATGGAGCAGCCTATGAGGATGAAGCACTTCATCCCAGAGGTGGTGTTCAGAGTCAGACCTCTTAATGGGGACCAGGAACAACACCTGCTGCTCTCATTTTATGTACAGTAGTGATGCATGAAGGACTATAACCATCCTATGTTCCCTAATTGTTATTGTTTTTGTTTTAATATTCAATTATAGTAATATTTTAAAAGTTAAATGAAGAACAAATGTAAATAGAAAAGCTCCAACCTCAATGTTCAAAATGAAGTTTAATACCTGTAAAAAGTAAAAAGTACCTAACCCTGGGACCTGTTGGACCATGCCTCCCTTGTAAGTGATTTCAGCTGTATACATGACACACTTAGACTGAAATACCAGGTGTATGTGTCAACTTCAGGGTATGACCCTTCATTATTAAAATATGGATTAAAACTCTGTGTTTTACTGGTAATCAGAAAAAGGAAACAATTTGTAGAGAAGTGTAGGTCTGTCTAGTTATTTGCATTAAGTGGGATTCACTGTGCTGCTCCTGTATTCTATTGTGTCGACTATTACTTGAACGTGACATAATATATAATTTAGACCGTGGTATCAGTGATAGACATGGTACCTTTCTAAAGAAGGGATTTATCATAATATGCTTCTTATTAAGGACTTGTATTACTAGAATTGTATTCCCTTATGCTGTGCCATATTTTAAATAAACACACATACCAGTTACATAACATACCAGTTCTGATTATATTCTTTTTCCCTTCTCATTGGGCCATTACAAATCCTTCAGCAGTGACTTCCAGAGCTGGGTAACACTGAAATTAAAGTGAAAAGACTATACATGGAAAGGTAATTTGCATGTATGATATAGGAAGGTGTTCCTTAGGTATTTTACAGGCTTACTTTAACCCATTTGACTTATGCTCCAAAGTAGCTATAATTTAATGCCTACAGTACAGCAAATTATGATGAAGTGCTTTACTTACATGTTTAAAAGTTATCATATATTCACATGCTTAAATCTGGGTGGCACAAATTAAGCAATTTTTGAAATGTATGAGTATGCTCTTAATACACTGATTACAAAGCAAAAAAAAAAAAAAAAAGGGAGGTACAGCAGGCATTGTCATACATTATTGCTGATAATGTTTTAGCAAAGACTTTTGTGGGGGAAATGGCCTAAAGGGGACTTGAGGACTTGAAAAGCGCTGCATGATTTTTCCTGCTCATGAGGGTAGCATATTATTTCTTGTTGCAAAATCAAGTTATACGTAATTCTTATGCCCCTTCTAAAGAGAAGTTGTGTATTTCCAAAACAAAAGAAAAACGCATGTAGAAATCATACTCTAGCTAAATATTGTGTTTCTATTTCATCTGTATCCCTAATAGGGTAAAAGACAAATCTCGATGTCATGAGTCTTCCTCCCTTCCCTCCACTATGACTGCACATTCATCTCACAGAAACTAGACTACAGGACATGGCAGAGGGCCCATGTCCACTCTCATCACTGCCAAAGGAACCATACTGTTTCTAAGACCCAGATCAGCTAGAGGACTGAAGAATCCCTCTTGGCAATCATGCCACGATGTTTGTTATTATATTTAATAGGGGATAAAGATTCAGTGACATTCTTTCTAGTCTCTATCTTACAATGCTTTATACTTTCCACTTCACTGTAACTAAAAATCAAAGTACAATTTAGCCCAGGCATGCACTAATAGTATAAATTAGGTTTCTCTGGAGTATCATTTAGCAATATTCAGCAAAATTGTAATTCCATAAACTGATCTATCAATCCCATTCATGCAAATATATTTACATTCATTCACAAAGACTTGCAATAGCCAAAACTGAAAACAGCCTAATACGCCATCAAGAGTCCTATTTAAACATACTGTAGAATAGTCACATAAAGGACTACTATGAAGCTCTTTTTAAAAAAAGAATGCAACAGTCTAAATGACAATCTCTACACTTTTAAACACATAATTAAAAAAGCAAAACCCCAAGAAATGTAACAGCATGATTACAAACTTTCATTTAGGTAAAGTTAAAGGATGAGAAAACACATAACACAAATATTTATTGTGCAAGAATATTTCTAGAAGGTTATATAAGATCACCTATATTCCTTGGCTAGGGGACACTCTTCCTCCATCTTCAAAACCAGCAAAGGCAGGTTGAGCTCTCCTATCACATTACTCTGACTTCTGCTTCCCTCTTCCACAGTTGAGGAGTCTTTTGGTTATAGTGAACCCACATGGACGATCCATGATAATCCCTCCATTTTACAGTCAGTTCATTAGCAACCCTAATTCCATCTGGTTTAAACTGTCATTTCCCTGTGCCATTCAATATAACATATCGATAGATTCCAGGAATTAGAACATGGACATATTTTGGGCTGCTATGGTTTGTCCTTCCAATACTACTGCTGAAACGTAATACTCAATAACAACGGTAAGAGGCAAGACTTTTAAAAGGCAGTTAGGTCTTAGGGGCATGTGCCCTCATGAACAGAGACCAAACATCACTAGCTCTCACAGAAAAAGAAAAGCAGCACACTACAGTAGGGGGAGAATTTACAATAAATAGTCAATCAATTTGCTTGATACTTAAATTATATTGGTTCTCGGTGTAAAAGACGAATATGCCTTAAGAATTCTGTATTGCAAGATGACATGTTTCTAAACCCCTTAAATGGAAATCATCTGATATCTTTGCATAGCCATCACCCAGGCTTCCTTGCTCAGATACAAAGCTTTCACATCATAAGGTAGACACAGCCCCAGAGAGCTAGAGTTCCCCCAACAAAGTCCCTGCACATTCCCTAAAACATCTTATACAAAGGGTAATTCTGAATCAATCCAGGGAAAAGGGAAGGCAATGGGTAAAGTGAAGGGACTAGGAAAGCAGAAAGGCCAAAAAAAGTAGCTAATACAGTTTAATAGTGCATTGGGAGGGGAGCACATGTGCATGTGGTCCATGAAAAACTCTACAGAACACAATTAGAGAAGAACATTCTCTAAGACAACAAATTAATTCAGAGTTAACTGTAAATGTTTTTGGCTATGGTATTACTGCATGAGCTACTTTAAATGTAAATATGAAAGTCTAAATATATCACCAACATGTTCTACTAGTGATAGTTTTACCCAAGAGGAAGGAGCTGGTGCCAATCAGCACTCCATAGTGACAAAGAGATATACCCATAACTACTGATAAAGAAACTGTATCACCAGTTTAAGACTAGGCTATTTAAAATAAAGTTTACATATGATCCTTCTCTACAGACTTATAATGAAGCAACCTGCTCAGTATAAAGCAGCTGCCCAAAGAGGGGATTTACATGCACACAGTAAATACATACTTAATAATTGACAGTGTCTGAATTTCTTATAATGAGCTGCTTTTCATGTGTATGCATGCTACCAAGGAATGTTCTTGGGTTCTTCTAGCTTCAACAACAGGTTATGTCCCTTCTAAGATGGTCAGCCAGGTAAAACAGTGTAGTTTGTAACTACAAAATAGGTGAGACAACTAGATTACACTGACCTCAAGCCAGACTTGCCGGAAACAGCCTAACCAAATGTTCCAACTGCCTCTTTGGGAATTGCTCAGGTGCAAAGTGGAGAAATTTTCATTTTTAGCCACCTTTACACAATAAGATTAACTCTGATGATTATTAATAATAATGTATATGTATTATACACTATTATTGGATTCGGTTCCATCCAGAAATAATTTCATGAAATGCAAGGTAATACTATGTACCATATAATTAAGTCCCATTTGATCCCTCCCTCACACATTCAGAAGCATAGGCTAACAGTAAAAATCCTGTGGATCATAAGAACAGTAGAAAAAATATTTCAATTCAACACAATGTTCTGAATATTTAATGGATAATTTTAATAGTTCCATGAAAACTGAATAAAATCATGTATTACCAAAGTCCCTAGGACAGTGATGGCAAAGTGCAACCCAAAACTCACCTATTTATCACAAAGTGCCCACACTGCAATTAAACCCAAATACTGAGGTTTTAGTTTAGAAAAAAACAACTCCTACATTAACATTTTTTGTCTTAAAAGAAAAATAAATACACATGTGCCATAGGTTTGCCACCACTGCCATAGGAGAATTTGAAAAATCATAGTACAGTACTCAATTATCTTGACTCTGAAAGAAAACATCTATTCCTCACTTAGTTTACTGGAGTTGACCTTTAGAGGACAGGTGTACCTTTCTGTATCAGTGTTTTCAGCTCACCTGTTTTGTACAGCATTCTAATAATCTATTACACTTGAGGGCCTTTTCAGTCTAAATGGCATCATAAAAGCTTTTCCTCTTCAGCTTAAATTGGCTCTCCTCAAGAAGCTTCTGTGGTAGGACTGTCCCTTAAAGGCACAAGATAAAAATTCAATGCTGCATATTTTTATATAAAACACAAGGTCACAGACAAATGCCAAGTTCTCCGAATCATCCACATAAAATACTACTGTTTAGGAAGTAGGCTGCCTCACTAAACGTGGCGCAGGCGATTGCTCTGGCTGCCTGTGCATCTTCCATGGCAGCTGTCCACAGCAGAGCTGCTCACTCTGCTCATTGCCAGCAGTCCTAGAGCCAGAATGCTGGGTCCAACCGCTGGCTTATAAACTGGGCTAGACAAAGAAGGAAATTTATTAAGAAGCAACATGCTGGATTTTGTAAGGGTATTTTTCCAAAAAGGCCTTTAGGCTGAAGTACTGGGAAAAAAATCTGACACTGCTGTCATGCCTATCCATACCCTAGGAAAGGATGTGAACCTGAGTTCAGATTGGGAGATTTAAGCAATTGAGGCTTTTCCGCCAATGCAGAGCATTCTATTCTTACACAATAGTAACTACTTCAAAATGCAAAACAGGTAGCCAAACTAAGAGATATACAAATATTATATATGTTTGCTCCAGGAACAAGCAGTTGCCTTCTAAATGCTCTGCCCATGTTTCCTTTCTCTGTTCAACAGGGTTTTCTGAGAAGCCAACTTAAAAGAAAGCGCCATTTGGATACCCAGTAACTGGATGGAAAACAGTCAGTACAGAGCCCAGCATAGCTGGTGCTCGACCTTATTCCTACTACCAATTCTCAGAAGTAAAAAGTTCAGTCAGCTACATCAGTAAAATATCCAGTAATTTTCTGTCCAGATTAACCAACCAATTCCACTGATTCCCAATTCGTGACAAATGTTATGTACTCCCCTAATTCCAGATGTGATGCTTCCCAGGGCCTCACACAATACAAATGATAAAATATTCTGCATCATTTGAACTCCCATCCAATCATCTGCATGCGTGACTTTTTCACCTACAGAGCAGCTCACCGTTGAGGAGGTGTCATTTAACTGTATGAAAGGTAAAATAGACATTTCAGTGCTTTAGAAGGTGGGAGTTCTAATAAAGCAGAGGAAAGTGAAATTGTAACATGTGGAATGAGTGCGCAAGCAGTAATATACAATTTCCGGGGAGACCTATTAAACAGCAAGTAACTCTTTCACTTGTCAGCCAAGGACCTCCACAAATATACTCCAGGTCAATAAAAGGAAACTACTATCTCAGGCCCATAATGCCAATATTTTAAGAAGCTCCCAAAATGAGTTACGAGGTAGGTGTGAAGCTATATTCATATCAAGAATTCCCAATCATCTGGTCTTTTATATTAATCAGCAGCAAATATTTATTGATTTATATTAGATCCTAAACTAATGAATTCTTTGAGGACTATTTTACAAAGAACTTACTCAAAACAACAACAAAAAAAAGATGACTAACCATTATTGTTTAAGGCTACAAATTAGAGTATACCCACCGTCAAAGAAAACAAGAAATTAACTCTATAAACATAATTCAGTTTTATCTACTTAGAATATCAAGCAGAGAAAAATTCTATAAATATTCATTAAACTAAATATTCATTAAACTACTTACTGTGCTAGCCACGGTAAGAAGAATGGAGATATTTTTTAATATTAATAAGAAAAATATTGTCTATTTTGATTGTATAAAGAAAAAAACTTTATACAATCAAGTTACTGTGAAAAAGTCTGACAACTATGAAGCTGATTAACTCAGGAAAAATTTCAACTACGTGTGTTTTAATTTAAGCAAATTAGCTGCACCAAACAAAATTTGAATTTGCAGATGAATTGCTTTTTTTTAAAGTCTGCACCCCCCCCAAAAAAAAACAACCCACTAAAAATAGAAAATGTTGCTTTCATTCATTTGAAATAGTCTACTGGCAAAAGAAATCAATGCACAATTTCAGGAAACAGAGGCAAGACATACTCTGTACCCCTGTGTTATTGTTCCATTCTAACACAACACACAGCTGGTGTTATACAGACTTAACTTCCTCAACAAGAGAAGCTGAGAAAAGTCAACTTAACATTAAAAACAATTGAATTATACTTGAGGTGTGTGGCTGATGATTTCCCAGCAAGATGAAGACCCAAGGACTTAGAGAACTACCTACTTTATATTAAAAAAAAAAGCAGCCAACCAATTTTCTACATGCAATCTAATGTATACACTGATTTTTGTTTAGTGAAAGCTTGAAGGCATGAAACTTAGTGAAACTAGGCAAGCTGAAACACCACAGTAAAAGGTTTTCATAATGGATAATTCTAGAAAGGGTAGCAATGCTCCTAGCCATTTTCCCTTTTACTGCCAAACAAAAATATCTCTAATACATGCTAGTATTTAAAAAAAAAAAATCATAGGTGTTATATTTCTCTCCAAACATAGTGATAGCTCTATCCATCCCAATTAAAAATCAAGAGATTTATCAAGTCCCTCAAAAGGGAAAATGAGACTTAAATCATGTAAATTGAGATTAAACAATGTAAAACATGCTGTAACATCTATATCAAAATATCGTGAAGCTTTAAAAAATAATTACAAATATGCATAACCTTAAGAAGCTAACTAACAAAAATACAAACATATAAACCTGGGAGTGATTATTTATACTTAAAAAGATTTTTCTTAAAATACCAAGCATGAGATAACTTTAAATAACACAATTACAAAAGTATAATTCCACTCACATAGTTAGACATTTTCCTAAAAAAAGAAGATACTGATATTATTGTCTTTAATAGTAAGAACCTCAAAAATGAGACTAGGTTTAGTTATGTGATGTAAACATAAAACCTAGAATAACTGATTTTCTGTATATAAAATAAGTCTTTAACCTCCCCCAAGACATTTTCATTCATCCAACTATTAAGACAGAATACTTTTAATATTTAATTTAGTAGGTATTAAGTAAAACCAGTCCTAGGGAAAATATATTATAATGAAAAGAATAAAGTAATGTCATAAACGATGAATATAATAATACCAAGAACAGGTAACATTCACTGAGCCTTTAGTGAGTAATACACACTTTACAGCATTTAAAACTCACAACAGTGCCTCACATAGCAGAAACTGATGGGCTGATTCATAAACTTAAGGTCCTGTTAGCTAGGAGAATAAGAATCCCAGACCAAAAAGCCTGACTCCACAGCATAAAAACCAGAATCTATACTTCCTTCATTATAAAGTACAGCAGGATATTTTTTAAAATGCAGAATGTTTTTGGTAGGAGACGGTGACCAGAGTAACAGTGAAGAGAAGGGACAATGTTGGAAAAGAAGTTAGAAATCACTGTTTTGTAAAAGTGTACATAATGATGATTATGGGATGAAAATTTTTTACAGAAACAGCTTGGGAATTGCATTAGAAGAACCAGTCAGGTCCATAAGTAACTGGTACCTGAGGTTAACATGAAAGAATGAAAGCGGTTAAGATATGAATAGCTCGAAATAGGGGCAGATACAAATAGGTGGCCTTAAGACACTGCATGAAAAGAGGTACTCAGGACAAAGCAAACAAGCTCTGTTGGCTGCAGTGTACTAGATACTAGTAGTGGAGTTAAGGCAGGACAGGAAAGTTGTGACCTCAGGGTGGCTGGCTTTGAACACCCAGGCAAGGAGTTTGTATTTAGTTCAAAAAGCAATGAAGAGTCACTCAGAGTGTCTTGAACCAGTGCTGGCACTGAAGAGCAAGACCAGCAAGCTAGCTGACACAAACGAATACAAAGTATGTAACTCCACATACACAATTAGGCCCAAAGCAAAACTAATCTTAAACTACAAAATACAGAAGATGTTTGCCTGGTGGGGGCCGGGGCAGGGGACTGTTTGGAATGGGCACGGGCACAAGGAACTCTCCCAAGTAATAGACATGTTCTGTATCTTAATTTGAGTGGCACTGCCAAAATTCTGTTACAGTTCCTAGAACTCACTATCTTTGTATTTTAGTCTATGTTAGTTATATATTAACAAAAGAAAAAAATAAATAAAAGAGAACTTATCCTGAGGAATGGACCCGAGTATGGAAGGACAGCTAGGGGAGGAAAGGTAAGGAGACTACCACAGAAACCAGAAGATAATACTTCAAGGGGAGAAGACTGGATGTAAAGAGAAGCAAGAGGATAATATGTAAAGATATGTGTGAAAATGTTTACTCAAATCAATATGATATAGAGTATGCATGAGCCTTTGGTGGGTAATAAATACTTTATAATATATATAAATTATATATAAATAGCTCAAAAATGAGTGTATATAAATTATAAATTCATCCTCTGTTTCTCCTTTAGAAAGTAAGCTCCCAAATGGCAGGGACCAAACTTAACGTTTTTCCACTTAAAACAGTTTTTTTCTCATTTTTACCCATTTGCACATGTTTGGTGCCACTGTTTCTGTCCTTGTTTATAGTATTTTATATCAAATATACACAGTGTATTGATGATAGTACTTTTCCAGTATGGAAAACTTTAAGAATAATTAAATTATCAATTGCTTATCATGTGCCCTTAAGGGCTTGCCATTCTACCTACTTAAGCATTACAACAGCCCCATGAGGTTAACTATTATCATTACTTTACAGATGAACAAACTGAAGCTAAAAGATAAGATGCTCCTGGAACAGAAAACTAGGCCCCCTTATCTATCTGACGCAAAGCCCAGTTTCTTAAGCATTGTGCTACATATTTATACTAAAAAGAACTAACAAAGTAGGGTTTCCTGGGAAAAACTCAGAAAAAGGGTGAGAAACCACAGAAAATTCACTAGGAATATTCATTCCTTAGTTTTCAAAAGGGTATATCAATTAAGTGAGTTTTTTTTTTTTTACAGGAATAGTATTTTGTAAGTTGTCTAAACAAGGGTGGATGGATTTGACCTCAATTGCTTTAGATAAATATGTTTACAGATTCAATGTATAATACATATACACAATATGCTACCTCGAGTCAATTGAATCTCTATCAAATCTGGTTTCATGAAGTTTGAGGACTGTGAAAAGTATTACAAGTAATGTCAAATAATTATAAAGTGTTCTTTAAAAAGATAATCCAAGTTCTATTTAATTTTTAAACATGAAAAATGTCACCCTTAATCTATTCTGAAGGAGGTTTGGCTTCAAATCTCAAAATCACAAGGATCCATAGGTTTATCAGCTTCTTAAAAATATTTTTACATTTAGTAACTCTGGTAACCCAAGAATACACAGAATCACTTTTTAAAGAGATCCTGATTCCGAATGTAAAAACTCACAATCCAGAACCAGAGGGAAGTATATATAAATATAATAAAGTAGCATCCTAAGATATAAGAAACGAGAAAGAATCTGTCCTATTGAGAGAACAAGTATTTTAAGAGCATAAAAGTAGCAATACAAATGAGTATTTCACTTTCAAATGCTCCCTACTGGCCAAGTAGCTATCTATCATCTCCCTTCTCCCCTTTTCACCACTTTTAAATAAACTGTCTTCTTAAAAAAAAAAAAAGTAGCAATTACATGATCATAATTTTAAGTCTTCTCAGTAAAAACCATTCTTATCTATTTATAAAAACCTGTCCTTGCAACACTTCTTTATGGCAACATTTGTTTAGTGAAATCTTGGATTTTTTTCAGGGTATTAAAGACATTTACACATGCAAATAAGTCCTCCAAATTTGAACTAATGAACTAATTTACTAACTTCATCACTTTTACACTTCACTATGCAGTATTTTCCCTAGGAAACACTATTTGGTAGGTGGTATAAGTTACTTCAGTCTAAATAAGCATTCTATTATTAATTTTAAAAACCCTACCTATTCTTGTAATTTCATAACTAGTTTCACCACTGCTGAGAAAAATCAAAGACCTAAATGAAAGGACAAATATATTGTATACTTGGATTAGAAGATAATATTGTTAAAATGTCAACGCCCCCAATTGCTCTAAACATGAATTATACTCTCAATCAAAATTGCAGCAGGCCTTTTTATAAAAACTGACAAACAAATTTTAAAACTTATAGGACTATTAAAGCATAAAGTACAGCAAAAAGAATTTTTTAAATAAAACAGATTTGAAGAGCTTACACTACTGATTTTAAAAGTGATCATAATGCTTTAGCCATAAAGATTATGGTACTGGCCTAAGGATAAATATATAGATCTCTGGGATAAAATAGAAAGACCAGAAATAAAGGGTTAATTAGTATTTTTTTATAAAGTTGCCAATTCAATGGGAAAAAAGATAGTCTTCTCAAGAAATAGTGCTGCAACAACTGAATATTCATTTGGTGAAAAAAATGACAACTCACCACTACCTCACATTATATATAAAAATTTACTGAAGATGGGTTGTAGTATGCATAGAAGCAAAACACAGAACATCTAGAAGAAAACATTGGAAAACACTCTTCACAACCTTAAGTTAGATAAAATGTTTTTTGTTTTTACATAAGACATACATCGATGAACTGGACTTCATAAAAATTTAAAACTTAACATCACTAAGATAACAAGAAAAGAAGCTACAGACTGTAAGAAAACATTGTATGTATATGTACACATATATCGACATATCTGAAAAAATATATGAAGAACTCTTAAAACTCACAAAGAAGGTAATCAATATTTAAGGCAGGCAAATTATTTAAACAGACATTTCACCAAAGAAGATATATAAATGCTCAATAAGTACACATGTTCAATATCTTTAAAACAGAAAAATGCAAGTTACAATCATAATATAGGATGCCATTAATATAGTAATTACACCATTACACACACCACTAAATTGCAAAAATTAAAAAGTTTGATCATAGAAAATGTTAGCAAAGGTGTGAAGCAGGTGAACTCCTATACATTGCTGGTGGAAATGGAAAATGTATAATCATTCTGGAAAATGGCTTGGCATTATCTCAATAATTGCATTTCTAGGCATGCAACTGTTGAGAAAGAAAAATGAAAAACGAATGTTCAGATGAAGAACTATATATGAGTATTTATACAGCAGTTTTATTTATAAGAACCCGACAGGTATCAAATCAGCAGACAGATAGATGAATGAACCAACTACATTATTTCTACTACCCAACAACAGAAAGAAATCACACAACAACAACAACATGGCTGAAAACATTATCCTGAACAAAAGAGGCCAAACACAAACGAAGTATTATTGTATAGTTCAATTTAAACAAAACTCTAGATATGCAGATTGACTGCAGAAAGGTACAAGAGAACTTTTTAGAGTAAGAACAATGTGCTTTATTTTGATTACAATGACGGATACATGTACATAAACATTTGTCAAAATTCATCACACTATATATTGAAAGCAGACCTATTTTATCATGCAAATTATTCATCAATAAAGTTAAAGAAACACTGGCTAGTCTTACCATATTCTGCATATTTTACAATGTTAATTCAGATAAGAGTCATTTTTTTTCTTTGACTATGTGCACTGGTGCCAAAAGAAATTCTCACCTATACGGCCCTACCTGAATAAGAACATGCAGTTTTAATGTCATTGACCTCTCTGTTCTCCCTTCTCATGTGGTTTTATATGGCCCATAAATTAAGACCATTTTTACATTTTAAGTAATACTTTTGATACACAAAAATTTTATAAAATTCAAATTTCAGGGTCCATAACTACATTTTTACTGGAACACAGCCATGTTTATTTGTCTATGGCTGGTTTTGCCTTATAATGGCAGAATTGAAGGACTACAAAAGGAGGCAGTATATAAGTTTAAAATATTCACTTTCTTGTGCTTTATATAAAAAGTTTGCAGATTCCTGATTTAGAAAATCCCAGCAACACCTCTGGGGGACCACTTCATCCCACAGATAGTTTGGAAACTACTTGTAGTAAACTATTTTTCAAAGATAGCCACTATAATACTTTCCATATTATATGTTCTGTACAGTGATACTTTGCCACACCTGCACCACAAAAAAAGAGGTCGACTGAGGCAGGAGACTGCAAGTTTGAGCCCAGCCTAGGCAATTTAGTGACTCAGGGAGATCCTGTCTCAAAAAACAATAAAAAGGAATGGAGGAGTAGCTCAGTGCAAAGGCCCTGGATTATTCAAACCCCAGTACTGAAGAAAAAAAGGAAGGAAGCAGGGGAGAGGGAAGGAGGAAGGAGGGAGGGATGATCTAATTCCCTTCTCTTTGACTCTGGCTCATCTTAGTGATTTATATGGCCGATATAATATGACGGAAGTGATTTCTGAGACTTCCGAAGCTAGATTACAAGAAACTTCAAAGCTTCCACCTCGGCCTCTTAGAATGACCACTCATGGAATATTTCCTCTGAGAACTTTGCAGTGTGCTGTAAGAAGTGTGAGCCACATAAGAAGGCATAATAGGCATTTTTGCCTAAAATCCCACTGAACTCCAAGGAATACCCAGCCCCAACTGATAGCCAGGAACCGCGGCTATCTCCACGGTTTTCCAGGACTCCAGCTCAGATGAGCCTTTAAAGGGCCCAACAGAAATCTGACCATGACCGCCTAGGACACCCTTCCTGAGAACCACCAGCAGGATCCAGTCAACACAAAGAACTGTGAAAAGATAACAAAATGCACTTATTTTAAACCACTATGCTTGGGGATAGTTTGTAATTTGTTACATAACAACAGATAACTGAATCAGCATTACATTAAAATAAATCTAAGAAGCACTTCAGATGAGATGTTCCAGGCTTCTGAAAGAAGACCATGGCTGAAATATCCATGTGTATCTCTAGGCCGGACCCCAGCAAAAGCCTCTCCCCGACCCTAAGTGCTTCATAAGGAGCCAGGGGGTGGAGAAAGTAGTGTAGAATATTCCAAATGAGCTACTATCATTTCCTAATCCATAAATATATCCTAATCAAGCTTGCTACTACCTAACATATGCCAAAAAGCCAGGCTTTTAGTAGTCTGAAACTCTCAAAAAAAAGGCAAAATAATTTTTCCTGTTCCTGGAATTAGTATATCAGAATTGCAAATAAATGATTCTATTTCTGTACTGTAAATAAACTGATGATCATAGTAGCTCATGAGGGGATGAATATGATCACAATATTCATGTATGAAGTGCCACAATGAAACCCAATAGAGTAAAAATAATAAGTGAACTTAGATCAGGCATAGTCAAGTTATCAGTGTATGACAAATTATTGGTATATGGCAGTTTACCCACTAACAAGTTCGGGCTTACTAATAAAAATCCACGTGTTCTCTTCCATTTGTGTCAACCGTTCCCGCTTCAGAGAGTAAGAATTGTTCACTGACATGTACCAGTAATGTATGATAAACTGCTTAGTCTAGAAAATTTTATTAAACTCAGCATCACCTCCTATAAGCCCACATATCATATTTGCAATAATACCTTAATTCATAACATATTCAAATTTACAAAAATTATAAGTAGGTGATATATGTCAGGTACCCTGCTAGTTACAGGGATATATCTTTAAACTGTTGTAAATTTCATTCAAAGGAAACCAGTGATGGCTCTGACTCATTACCCCACTGACAACACCAAGAACTATAATGTGACACAAATTGTTTACATCTCAACTCTAAAACAACTTTTTTCTTTATTCAGTAAGTTTTTGTAAATTTATTTAAATATTCACTTATATGACTATTGCAATGACATTGAAAACATTTGCCCTCATAACGTATTTTAAGGGCAGAACATTCCAAATTTCAGTGGCTTAAGCCATTCCTTCAAGAGTGTTGTGACCAATTAGTATGCCTACTGCAAGAGTGATTAGAAGTGAGAAACATGCTGTGTATCTGCTGACGCTGGCCCATTTCAACCAGCATTGTGCAGTTTCATCCCTTCAAAGATCCCCATAATAGAAAACTAGAGTTTTAAATTGAAACCTCCCTTTCTTTAGCTAATCTTTTGTGTGGATGCTACTCTCCATAGCTGTTCCTTGATAAGTGTGCCCCTCCTGCAGATGTCCTGGGCCCAAAAAGCTAATTTCCCTAACACCAAAAGTTCATTCAAAAGGCCACACTTTGAGCTTAGATGGTAGATAGCCAAAGCCTCGTAGTACACAGTAGAGCCATGATCTGAATCAAGGCAAGTGAGAGCCAGAGTAGCTGCACTTAGTTCCTCTTTCTGGCATGTAATTGCTGCCATTTCTACAACATGCATTAAACTGCCTCTTTGTTTTCCAATTCATAATTATCTGAAACCATGATTAATACAAATTACATATAACTTTTAAAATCTTACAATTTACTATTCTAGCACAGCAAGTATGACTTTTAACTAACACAGTCTGCATATTTTCTAGCTAAAAACACATTCATAGCCAGGCATGGTGGTGCACACCGATAATCTCAGCACTTTAGAAGACCGAGCCACAAGGCACACAAGTTCAAACCCAGCCTAGACAATTTAGCAAATTAACAAGACCCTGTCTCAAAATAAAAAGTTAAGAAAGTGTTGGGGATGTAGTTCAGTGTGAAGGCCCTGAGTTTAATCTTCTGTACCAGGAAAAAAAAAAAAAGTACATTAACGCTTTCCAATAATTAGGAAAAAAATGGAGGAAAATCAATACTTTTCAAAAGGCAACAACCAAAAAATGACCATACAATTCATAGTATACTGTCCCATATAATCTCATATTCAAAATTTAACAACATTCCAACTATTTAATGTAGTGACTATTACTGTTTTAAAAAATACACATGTGATCAGTGGCTTTTCTAACTCCGAATCTATAACAACAGTGAGTCCTATTTACATCCTGTGTAATTCCAAGCAGATTCTATGAGGAGTTTCCATATATGGAAATTTTCACTGATAGACCCCCCACCCCCCGCCCCAGAGTTTATACAGGATATGAATCTGGTCCATTGTGACAATGAAAACAACAAATCACTTAAATTTCATGTAGTTTTTGCTGAACAAACTGCAGACTAATAATTAAGGAGACTGAACAATGAAGTAAAAACAAGAAAGCATTGGATTTTTTATTCCATTTTTACATTAATGGAATAAGAATATAAATAAAAAATTTTTCCAGAAGAAAGAAATTATTTCTATCTTAGTTGAAAATACTCTCTTGATTCTAAAAATTACAATGTCAAAATCATGTTGACAGAAGGATGACACAGTAAGACAAAAAATGTATGGGCTTTAACGCCCCAAGCTCTAATATGACCATGTTCCAACATAAATCCCTGCAATCCATAATTACTTTTTCTTATTTATGATTTTAACAGTTTGTGGCTTCTACTTAACGAAAAACAAGTAACGATAATTTTTTTTTGTCAATGCTCTAAGTGTATGCTTAGAAGAGAGCTTTTATATACACAGTTAAGTATATCTCTTTGCTTTAAGTCAAATGAAAGCATCTAAAATCCAACACAGTTAAATAATAATAGCCAGATTAAAGTTGTAAGAAACTGAAAAGCTGACAGTTCCAACTTAATGCACTTACCAATAATGAAAATAAAAAGCAACTGCTAAACTTCTAGTGCTCATCACAGACAAATCACTTAGGGGAACGTACTCAAATCCACCTCAGAGTCTGGCTACCTATCCAAGGCGATGTGCGAACCCAGAGAATGGAAGGGAAGATGTGTGGACCAGTGCGGCTAGACTTCCTAACACGCTCATCTATCATTTCCTCATCTCCATGACGCTAAGGTGGGTAGATATGACACTACCATTCTGTTGGTACTTTGGTGATTTCTTTCCTCCTTCAGAGATGCTCAGATGTTCTCTTTATTATAAGTACAGCAAAATCTGGAGAGGAAGGATGAAATGATGCTGCCTGTCCCAGGTACACTGTTTCTCGGCAGGTAATGTATTACTTGCCTCACTGGGGTCTTTGGATGACATATTAATGTGTTATACCAGACACAATTCCCACCACAGCACATTTTAAATGGCACCTTCAATAGCACTCTCGAGAGATGAAAAAGTTAAACATGGGAAAGGAGAAGGAGGAGGACTGAGCCCAGTAAATGTTCACCATATTTAAAGTGTAACCAAACAGCAGCAGTACAAAACCAGTTTTCTTTATTCGATGAACATTTTGTCTCCCTTAACCAGCTTTCCTTAATCCACAAAAGAAAAGATCGAATTTGTTTTAGAAATAAATCAGTTTTTAATACTGAGGAAGTCAACTGATTGATTTTAAAATATAAACTATCACTAAATCAAGTATCCCAAATATGTGTTTTAAGGAACACCTTCTTCAATAAAACTTTATTGCTAGTCCTTTTTTCTTATACCTAAATTATTCTGACTCCAGAAACCAAAATTGCCTTTCTTCAAAGAAGATAATGAGCAGACATACTTCTTTCATTTTTACACATGGGACATTTCAGTAAAGGACAAGCTCAGTGAAATACATAAAGATGCTAACAAACAAAGATAAAGAATACCTCAGATTTAACTACATGCTCCATTTTGTAATGATTAGCCTACTGATATTATAGAAGAGTTCCAACGCAAAGCAGGGCCAAAATAAACTGTAGCTGATCTAAAAACAATGGGCGATTCAGATCTATTAAATGACAGAAATAAAACTGATACTGTTAGAGATAGTGACTAAAATAATGTCAGACATAAATTCTGTTGCCATAGCTACATAAGACTAACTTTAATGAACTATGGGATATATACATTTTATCATCTGAAAGACTTTTCTGTGGGGGAGAGTATTTAAGTCAAGCAATATTATTTCCCTGAGACAGAACATATGTGATATGCAGTCTACTGCAAATTTCTGACTTGATGGTCAAAAACACGAAATCAACTTAATTAATCCAATATTTGAAAATGAAGACATTTCCTTCTCTTGTAAGCAAAGAGTAAGGAGAAAAGAAGGAAAATTAAAAAGAGTCATTTACAAAGTAAGCCTATAGCATCAAAAAGTCCAAATGGTAGTTCCTTTTGGCAAACGGGGAGGAATATTACCCAGGAAGGGCAATGTTCTCTGTTTTGATCTGGAAAGTGGGTCCTCAGGTGCAAGCATGGACAAAAATGCACTAAACTGCACACTTAGACTTAGGCATTTTGCTGTACATAAATCATGTATCAATTTTTTAAAAAGCATCCAATACAAATAGCCACTGTAACCAAAAATCAAGAATAAATAAAAATCACAAAATATTTAGAATGAGTCAGAAAAAAATAACTTTTCCAGGACTTACTACACTCCATACAGAATAGATAATTAAACAAGTATTTCTTAAGACAATTTAGTAAAAACACCATAGGTGGTAGGGAGACCCCTTTAAACTAATTAGAATTTCAAATGTGACCTTTTTCTGCATATACTAAACATAGTTTCATGCCTATAAAATAACCTCCAAAAGGTAGAAATCAAAGGTCTAGAAAGCTATGCCTGAAAAACACAAAGAAAATACACTTGTCCTAACTGGGAGTACACACTTAGGATATCTTCTTATCTAAACAAGGCATCCATTTTCAAGCTCTAATGTCCTCTCACAGTATGACTCTATGAGCTTCTAATGACAAGCAAAAAATAAAATTTAACACTCAGTAAAAAGCACTAAATATCTGCATGATAGTATTCTATCCTGAATGGTATTCTGTTCTGTTCAGTAATCTGGTAACTATGGAGACCAAAAACAACCAGTATTTTTCAGACGTAGTACATGAATAGTATTATCAAAAGATCGGGTTTGATGATCAAGAAAGGCTGTGTATCTGCTTGATTAAAACAGGCCATAAAAGGGTAGAATCCCTGGTTCCAAGAACCCAAAGACTCATACTAAATTTCAACTTCCATTTTCAGCTAAACAAAAACAATAGAACTAATTTTCCTTTAGTATACAGTATAAGTATTTCTGACCATACCTAGGTTCCTACATAAACATGGAATTCTTGACTGAAATAAAACTAGAAGGTGTCTGCCACTTACTGATCCACTTCTATTTCTTAGATGACAATAATTCTAAACGTACCATTAAGTGACTTCAAAAGTTATTTCTAAATTATTAGGGAAATAATATTGTCATATGCCGAATAAGACATTACATCTCACTATTATTCCTCATTGGACTTGATTAAGCAGTGTGGTAATTTCAGATATGGGAAGCTTCCATAATGAAACAACAGAAATAACCCTTTAGAAAAGCCAATCAAGACACAAAAGAACTAAGAATCATGAGCTCTCTTGAAGTACTACCATTCTGCAATAATCATCAGCTATACAGTCACACTGTCACCTGAGATCAGAAAGTAAAAGCAAATTACAAGTTGGTAAGAAATCAATTCCCTAAATATGATGTTGCTGTTTAATGCTCTAGGCCAGCAGATTAAGTCTCTTCAGAAATTCTCAACTGTCACCTTTGTTTATAATGATGACAAAATATTCCGCAAAGCCCATACAACTGCATTGACAAGTTACATTAGTCTGCACCCAACATTAAATCATTGTCAAGCAAGTCAGTTATCATGTTTTAAACACCAATTTCAGATGTCTACAATTGCTGTCCAGCTCAGCCCATTGTGCAAGGCCTGCTCTGCACCACAGCAATTTCACTGTGTAAGTTTTAAGATAGATGTGATGCTGCTGGACTGTGAGGCTAACCAATGTGATAAAATTGGAGCCACCGTGGAAAACAAATCAATCTTCAAAAATAAAGCTATTTATTTTTTATTCTACACATTTAATCTTTTTGTAAAAATATGAAGAGGGCATAGTGGTATCTTATTCTCTCCTTAGATGAAAAATATAAGCCCTTCCTTTTTTTATATAAATACTATCATCTCAGATCTTTCCAGCATCTATTTCAGGGTTTGAGCACTATTCTGAGCCCCCAACAATAGATCAGTGACAGGCCTTATCCCATCAATTAGCACATTCCAGGGAGCTGCCTGGATCCTGTCTTCTTACCTCCCTCCTGGAGGCCTGGTTTTGACCACATTGCCATCCCTGGCCTTAAAAACCAATAACCCCGTGAAGGGGGGTGCCTTCTCTGAGATCAGTTTCCCTGTAGTTAGACCCAAAACACTGAGACTGTTAATGACCTAAGACAAAGTGATAAGAATTCCAAGCCACTGAAACCATGACAGCAAGCAGATTTCTAAATACCAGCAAAGTGCAATCCATTTACTTACATGAAGATTCAGTGCCAAACATGGCTGGCTCCACAAGCTGTGTTTAAAAAAAAAAAATTAGAAGAAAGAAAAAAAAAAGGAAGAAAAAGCAAGGAGAGTGTGCGTGTGAGAGTGAAAAGATGAGCAGACTGCACAGCAGGGTCATAAAGCCAGACAACACAGTCCGAGCTCCGTCCAGCTGCCAGGTTCTCCTCTGAGAAGCTTCAGTTTTCTCCCGGGGAATGAAGAGCAAGGTCTCCGGCAGCACCCCAAACTGCACAGCTGCTTTTGAAAATCCACTAGGCAAAGGGAGGCCAACGTGGCTCTTCTGGGATGCAGTGAAGCAAGACTAGGTAGCAGCAGGGCCAGGAGTGGGAGCAGCAGCAACAGCGAACACTGCAATCTTCAGCCCTGCCGTAGCAGTAAGACAATAGCAGGGCTTATGCATACGCTAGATGACGTCAGGGACACTGCACAGACTGACTGTGCTGCTTGAGCCAGAGGCTCCGGGGGCTTTGGGAGAGCAGCGTGATTCAAAGGGGAATTCCTTTGTCACAAAATGCACAAGACCAAAAACCACATATGCATTCCCCCTCCTGAAGAGCTCTTCATCCTGTGATATAAAGCACCAAGAGACGTCAAAGAAATTTAAATACTGGCTTTATATCAACTAACCACAAAGATATGCAGATCAGTTTCTTGGTTTTATCGCAGCAAATGCAACTTTTCAAGGGAACTAAGAATCAGAAATGAAAAAATACTATCTTTAAAAGTAGTTAAGGGTTGGGGCGTGGCTCAGTGGCAGAGCAGCAGCCTAGTTTGTGAGAGTCTTTAGGTTTAATGGGGATAGAGGGTAAAAGCAGTTAAAGAACAGTTCAAGGTTATTTTCTCTAAATTATGGTAGATTGACAAATCAAGAGTTGTACACCCTCAATCACAAATGAAAGTACATACACTATTATACACTGTTGCACACACCATCTGGGTATTTAGATGCACACAAATGTACTCATAATATAATACTGCTTGGCACAGTGAATACTCAATTTGTAATAATTACAATATTAGTTATTTTGCAAATGTGAAAAAAGTGCTGCACACGTTTATGTACACATATTTCTCCTTTTTTCTTTTGCCTTTTTTTCCCACTTTTGCCTTCTAAGAATTTCCGTCATTTTCCAGAGTAACTCAAGCATCTTAAGGCTGTGTAGATACACCTGAATATACCATTTTTGTGGCCAACAAATTTACTTTTAATTGAACCACACAAAGAAATAATTGAAGGTAATAACAATTTGTCAAATCTGGTTTAAAAATACATAGTAGAAGTAGTATATAAACTTTCATTAGGATGCAACATAAGCAAAAAACTACTCAAGGCAAGCAAAAAATTACTCAACACAAACAAAAGAGTTTTAATGTTTTAAAAATATAGGAAGGCATAAAAAAGTATATTGTATATTCCATAGTGTATTATGTAATCCCATAATCCTGCTCTTTAAAAATCATAATGAGCAGGAAATTCAAGAGTTTGAGGTGCCTCTCCACATACCTTTTCCAATAATTTCTCTTGTTTAGAAAGACCAGTCTTAACAGAGATACAGTTTAAGAGTTAAGTTGTGATATGAATATGGAATTGCAAATTACTCTCTAAAAATATCGTTAGTAGCATTTCTGATCACTATACGTAGATCTACCTCACCCTGTTAACGGCTCCATAAAAATTTATTGTATGAATGTACCATAATTTATTCAAGGTAGTTTGACCTTCAGCTCACTAAAAATGCTACATAAGATACAAAACGAATCTCTTGCGCTGCAGAAAAGAATGACAATAGCTAATATTTTCTGCTTACTATGTGCCTGACACTATTCTGGGAACTTCACAGGTATTAAATCATTTAATATTCATGACATAAGAGGCAGACACCATTATCCACATTTAACAGATGGTTAATAGTTTGCCAAAGTCATACCAGTAGTAAATGATATTCTGGGATTCAAACCCAAGCAGTCTGGTTTCAAAATCACTCTACAATAATGTCTCTTGAAAATGAATAGATAATTGCCAAAATTAAATAGCATTTTAAAGATTCAACTGAGATAAAAGGAAAATAGAAACCAACTGAAAATGTGCAGGGAAAAAGAAAAACCCTTAAAAGAGGAAAGTCACCAGAAGAAACTAAAAAATAACAGAGAGGCTACCAAAAATCACAATATTAATAAAATTCCAAATTGAGCCAGTGTGGTGGTACATGCTTGTACTTCCAGCCTTTAGGAGGCTGAGGCAGGAGTATCACCCTGAGTTCAAGGCCAGCCTGAACTACACAGTGAGGCCCTGTCTCATGAACAAACAAATAAACAGTATCCCTTCAAAAATAATCAGGTCAACAGCCAAGGGAGAATATCAATAATGGTGCTGAGGTTTAACTGTAGACATGGGAAAGGCCAATATCATTGCAAAATGGTTGAACCCAAGCCAAAAAATTACCTACGTTTTGTTGTTGTTGTTGTTTTACCCTGTGAAAGATCTATTTTAAGTTGAATATAAGATGTTATACATGGGGCTAGAGATGTGACCCAATTATAGAATACTTGCCTCGCATATACAAAGCCCTGGGGCTCAATCCCCAGACTGCCAGAAAAATGGTGTGTATTAACAGTCACTCAAAGAGTGGATAGATGTGGCCACTAGAAAAGTAAATGAAAAAGAAGAATGAGAAAATGGTTCCTAAGTGATATTTTCTAACAGAAACCATGATTTATATGCAATAACTGCTTTACACCAAACTTACATTCTTCTTTTGTTTTCAGCTCCTACCTGAGAGTATCTACATGTATATGGAAATGCATTTTTCTGAGGACCTATAGTTATTTTTGGCACAGATTTTAAAAGGTAAATTAAAGGATATTTTTCAGGAAGTCAACTTTTTAAGCAACAAACAGGATTGATTGCTATGCTAAAAAATTAAGTACCTCACTTGTCAACAGCACTGGACAGAAATCACCATCTGACTCCTATGAATCTGTAATCTGCAGGTCTGAGGGGTTCTAAATACTTCAGAAGGTCTGGATCCGCACTGCTGAACATCCACCAATGACAGCAAAATTTTAAATTTCCAGAAATTTAATTTGCTCAAATTTTCTCTCTCTAGTCAGCTAAGAGAAGGAACACAAATACTAATGTGTTGCCCAAGGAAAATATAATGAAGGAAAATGAAGGAATAAAAAACAGATCTAAGGTCTTTGGCATCTCCTCTCCAAAATAACACCTAGTACAGTCCAAAACCAAAGTGACCTTTAGATTCACTCTAATTGTCCCTGCCTGCAACTCTTCCCTTCCATTCATTAATATAGTACTATTAATGTCAGTATAAAATTAGCCATGAAAGAAAATGTTAATTCTCAAAATAATTTAATGGTCAAAATAATCATCATAAAATTAGAAAGCTATTGATAAAGATAATACTGAAACTCTTAAGGTAAGTCAAAAGTCACTTTTTTTTTTTTTTTTTTTTTTTTTTTTTTTTTTTTTTTTTTTTTTTTGGTGCTGCGATCAAACTCAAGGCCTTGGGCTTGCAAGGCAAGCATTCTAACCACTGAGCTAAATCCCCAGCCCCAAAAGTCACTTCTGAAGGAACCCCAATCATCCATTACTCAACAGCTATTTCCTGGGAGCCTTTTGGTCTACACTCTACAAGCACAGCCACAAACTCCCTTCCCTGTGCAGCTTACATCCACCAGGTGAGACAGACAAATATGCAATATGTAATATTTCAAGTGTTTTTATACATTATGAAGGAAAATAAAGAGGAACTAGAGGAAAACGAATGATTGAATAGGAGAGCTATTTTTAGGAAAACTGTCAGGTAGGGCCACATTTTTTAGGTAAACATTTCAACACAGACCTGAAAAAAAACAAAGTGAAACCACATAAATAACATGGAAGCCACATAGAAGGAAGAGTCCGGCAAAGGCCACAAACAGAACATCTTGTTTTGTTTTGTTTACAAGAAATCTATTCTTGAATCATCAAACACCAGTTTTCAATTGGAAGATATGCTCTCCAGTTCACAATGATGCCCACTAGTAGAGCAACTGCTGTGTTGAAATGTGCTGTCACACAATAAAGTCTCTTTTCTAACCCAATATAATTCAGCGTGCCATGAACTTCAAGTATGAGTTGCTCTTTTTAAAGTTTAGACTAAGTACACCTATATTTTCCAATGTGTAACTTTTTCTAAAAATCAGTATAGAAGCCAATATTCAAAATAGCTAACAATTACATCAGACAGCTAGTTATTGTACTTTTTGTTGTTGTTGTTATTGTATTTATTAATGTGGCAAGAACTTAAAATATACATTTTCTGTACAGCATACAAAATCATATACTGTATATCAAAATATCAACTATAACATATAATAACAGAGAACTGCTTTAATGGCAAGATGTAAGAAATAGAAAAATGAAAGAATCAATGATTCTGTTATTGTGGGGGAAAGATACTTATAACTAAAATCATATTCATAGTAAGGTTTTCTGTGGAATTGTACAAATTTGATTTCTTTGCACTGGGCTATCAATTTTGTTCTCCTGCTTCAATATATCATCATATATAGAGCAAATCTTCTAAAAGGTAGGTAAATTTAATTGTCCCAAATAGATATTATATATCTATAATATCCTATTTGAGGGTTTCTCTAAAGCAAGTATATCTGTATCTCTTTCTGTGTGTTTGTGTATGTATTTTTTTTCTTACACGTTTAGTATACCTGACTTTTTGTTCCAGAGCTCTGAAATAAAATTTACTGTGTGTATATTTGATTCTCTGTGTGGTATAACTTGAACTCAGATGTTTGTACTTTAAACCATTTGCCCCAGAAGGTTTGGGATAATTACGGGCTCCAGTTTTTGTCTGTTTTAGAGACAGGGTCTCATTACATAGCCCAGGTTGGCCTTGGATTCACAATCTTCCTGCCTCATCCTCCTGAGTGATGGGATTAAAGGTATACACCACTGCACCAAGCTATGGAGTTTAAATCTGTTTGAGTACGACCCAAACTGAAATGGAAAAAAACAAGGCTAAGAAATTCCAAATGGTTACCCTAAACAACCACAATCTGTATACAACAAATTCATACATATAAGGAATAAATTGACATATATTTTTAAAGTACACACAAAACAATATAATTTTTAAATATAAATTCAAGTATTACATTTTAAGTAATTCTGTATAAGCAGAATACAGTTTAAATTTAATTTTAGGGCCAGGGATTTAGCTCAGTGGTTAGAGGGCTTGCCTTGCAAGCACAAGGCCCTGAGTTCAATCCCTGGTACCAAAAAAAAAAAAAAACCAAAAAAAATAAATTTAATTTTACCTGTATAATCCATAATGAAGCAGTAAGCGGGAAACAAGGTATTTTCCAAAGTACAATTTTACCAGCCACATAAAGAAATGGCTCCCTGGACAAACTGCTGCTTGGGGAAGCCTCCTGCCATGTGACATTAAGCAAGCAAGTAAGCACACACACATGCGCGCGCCCGCACACTTCTGCTTATCTCAACACCAGTAAAAACCACAGAGGCTCTCTTCACCTTTGACTGTTTGTTTCTTTAAAGTCATCCTTAGAAAAGTCTCTCTCACTAGTGCCCATTTCATTCCTGTATTATTAGTTACAACAAGGGGAAATTTAATTTTCTCATTCCCTTAAGTAAAAAAAATACAAGACATCCAGATCCCATCCAAGTTCTCGTTGCTACAAAGCCACATAACCTGAAAGGAGTCAGTATTCAAAACTTTTAGTCAGAATTCTGTCATCACGTTCATCTATTTCATACTACATATGCACATTTGATCCATCTGAAACACATTTGACTAACTTGAAAACAAAGCCAATAAAGGTTATAAAAGAACAGTTCTTTTAAAGTAAAACATACCTAAGACCTAAGACCTCTAACTTATTTATTCAAGTCCCGAAATAGCTATCAGCTGTAAAGGACATGTGGTCATTATCGAGAAAGATTTCATTGTATTCTTTAATGTCACATTACCAAATACCCAGAGCCATTTTTTCCTTCACTGCCAATCATTTTGATCTTGAGTATGTCCTAACTAAAACTTTAAATAAACTTTAACAGACTACTTCTCCTTATACAATTCTTTACCTTCTCTAAAGATATACCATACATACAGTTTTAAATTTTGTGTTACCCCTTCTCCGCCAAGTAACATGAACGTTCAAACAATTTCAATTTTCAATTTAAAATAAGTAAATAACCTCCAAAATCATAGCTACTTTGAAGAAGATATGGTACTGGTTGTTCAAAATGGTTTGTTTTAGTGATGAGTGTTTTGTTTTACTTTTATTTTCTTGCTTTCCTTTGCAATGAATAGTTTCTACCTAGAATAATTAGAAAGTTGACTATACTATAAAATATGATTTCTAATTTTAATACAATATCAAAATTACGTAGTAGAGAAATGTAGACATTCTGAGGCCAATATTATCATTTAACAGATCTCCCCAATAACTCTATAAAGTATATAAGAAAGCAGCACTTTACTCGGTCATCTGGTCAGTGCTTCATTATTTGTGCTGTCAAAGCTGTTAATTGTCACCTACCTCACCTGTCACTGCTGCTAAAAAGGCTCCTCTCACTCTACTCTTTAGTCTAAGTACAGATTGGAACACTTTTCATGAGCTAGAAAAAGTTTGGTACGGTTTACTCCTTGTAATTAAGATATGCAGACAGTTAAAACATTAACATTAGAATTCTTTTAAAACAATATGCTCAAAATACCTAACAACAACTATCTTAATTTCCACATAGCTTACAAATATGTAGAAATACTGATTTTGCTATTATCAGATGTCACACAATGACATATTATGACTTTCATAATTTATTGCCATTGCTATGGATTTTTTTAAGTTCTCATCTAATTTTTAAGAGTGGTTTATCTTACTCTTTTATAATTTGATAATTCTTAAGTCACAGATAAGTTAAAGAAATGCAGTTTATTAACAGAATAAGAACATAATGAAAATATAAATTTTAACAACAGATGGAGAGAACAGTAGATAAACATAAAATAAAACCTTAGTGATTTGTCAGACTTCAGAAATCCAAAAGAATGGTTAAGATTCAAATGTCACCTCAGCCCCTTATTAACTGAATGATGTTAAGCAAGTTTTAGAATCCTTTTTTTTTTTTTTTCGTGGTGCCGGGGATCGAACTCAGGCCCTTGTGCTTGCAAGGCAAGCACTCTAATCACTGAGCTAAATCCTCAGCCCTTAAGCAAGTTTTAAAATCTCTCTGAGCCTCAATATGCTCATAAATTCACAAAGGGCCTTAATCGATGCCTGGAACACAAACACCTAACATGTAAATAGTACTTTATGTGCAGCAGGCACTCTTCTAATTCATGTATTAACTTACTTAACCCTTAAAATAACTCCACAAAGCATTATCCCCATTTTAAACTGAGCCATGAAAGATAAATAACTTGCCTAACGTGATACGCTATAACTAGCAGAGCCAGAATTCAACCCCAGTAGTCTACATCAAAATCCTTGTGCTTAACCACTAAACAACACTGCCGCTGTACAATAAGCGTTCAATAAATAGACGCAAAAATAGAAACAATTTCAAAAACTTAGTTTCACTCCTCTGAATAAAACCAATGCTATAGTTTGCTAAATACTTCTGTTTAGAATTTATAAAAACTCTCTTTTTATATGTTGCTTTCAATTCTAACATACGGAAAAATTAACAGCGACAGAATCAAAAGGATAATGTTTGAAGTCATGGCGATAACTTCAAATGAGAATTGCAGTAGCCAGTTAAGAAATAAACATAGCAGAAAGCTATAACCATAGCAGGATATGTACTACCCACTATATACCCAGCAACACTAGATCTCTTTCTACTTAGTTCTCCAAGTAGCACAGTAGATAGTGTTGGCTACAACACTTATACAGCAGGTTTGCTCACCTAGGAAAGCACTAGATCTCCCTACCCACTTCCTAAAGACTCTTCTCTATTCTCATATCACTCTCAGCAAATGAGGCTTCTAGCATGCCTGGATACCTCCTCCCCAAACCAACACATCACAGTTCTACCCAAAATACATGACAATTAAATCAAAGGTTTTTCTTGGGTCACCTGTTCTAGTCTGTGGGCCAAGAATTAGCATCCTAACTATAATTTAGTGAGTCAGCAATCAGTTATAATAACTGTACACTGCACCCCTGCACCCCACCCCAGATTCCAGGTACAACAGATTCATGAGCCAAGCAAGAAGCACTTTTACTGAATCAAGAGACCTGGGGTCTAGCCAACACTGCCACTCATCACCTTTCTGGGACACTTCCTGCATCTGTTCCTCGCTGGTAAAATGAAATTAAACTGGATGCACCCTAAAATCTAATCCAACTCTAGTGAGCTAGGATTATATTTCAAAGCCTTTACAGTTAGATGAGAAAACTCAAGTAACTCCCTACTAGTAACTGCTCCCCCTACCTCTAGCCCACAACCCTTCTTTCTAGGGGGCTAGGGCATTGGGAACAACCCCCTCAGGGGCAGGAAACCAGGGCCCCCGGTGTATTGTCCTAATCTAGCACAGTGATGTTGAATGCTGAGGTTCTTAGGAAGCTTTCTCCTGTTTATAGTCACATTGTTCTTTTCCAGACAGGCTCCCAAGAACTCAGCCTAAGGGTGAGTACAAAGCACGCTCATAAAACACACTTAGAAATAACTATGGAGACCCTGCCTACTGGAGGGTGCATGGTCTGAGGAATTACACCTCTCAGGACTATGCAGCCTGGGTCCCAGCAATAAAACTGATGCACATGCACAGCCTCCTTCCAGAACTTGAGAGAGAGGACAGGGAGTGCTCAGTTTTCTGCAGTGCCAGCTCGGGGCTTGAGGTATACAGCTCACCTCTCTTTTGATCATGTATTTCCTACCTGGAGTTTCTACCATGTGAGTCCACAGCTGTCTGCCCTACCTAGAGAAGGAGAACGAGCACAGCTCTCACCTTACTCCTCCTTAAAGCCAGAGATCGTAACTTAACCATAATAAATTCCCAACCCATATATTAACTTACTTTGTTACAAAAGGTTTTAAAACCACCTGGGTGGGATTATAAATGCTCACTCTGTTTTCCACATTTCAGATATAATAACAAGGGGTTACCCCTTCGGTTTCTTTTATAACTTTATGTTTTTATTAGTATATATTTGTCATACATATTGATCACATTTATCACAGGAAATTTGTACCTATACCTAATATACCTTGACTCTTCTCTTTTTCCCCATTTCTCTCACCTATCTTCAACCCAGCTCTCCACCTCATTTACAAAAGCTTTGTTTCCATTTTTTTCTGTTCTTTCCTTTTTCCTTCCTTCCGTCTCTTCTCCTACCCCTTCCCATTCGAATATGCCTTCCTTCTTCACAATATTTATCCTCCACTATGCTCTTTGTTTACCTTTTAGGTTTCTCACACAAGAGAAACAGCTTTGATTCTCATTTTCCTCAGCAACACATCAAAGCTAAGCCAAAATGCCTTAAAGTTACACCTCATCGCACTTTCCCCTTATCCTTGAATCTAGAACAAACTTATCCAGGACATTTCCTCCTACCAGTCTCCCAGGCTTCCTCCCACCCACCCCAGCTTGCATCTAACCTCAGCATTTCTTCCTCATCGTGACCTCCAAGGTGATACCAAAGTGTAAGAAGATACCATTCCAAAAAGGATGAAGATTCCTACATACTAAGTCTATCTCCTCCGATTAGTGAGCTTTACCTCTCATATCTCAAAACTTTAAGCTAAGACAGATAAGTACCAGCCATATAACAAAACAGCCCTATGAAATGGGTGAACCAACTGCTAATTCATACCATGACCCAGAGGAGTACTACACATGCTCCATTACAGAGAACCAAGACAAGGATAAGAACTGTCCTCAGTGGGCAAAAAAGCACAATTATGACCAAAGGCACAAGTGAAACCTGACAGAAGATTTCCTTTACCAAACTCCAAACCTTCAGAAAAGGGATTTTTCTAAATAGACATCACCTGTTTGTTATCTTTTTGAAAATGATGGCAGAATTCAAGGTTCTCAATGACTACAAGGCAGACTTCTTATAAACAATAAAGGCCTCACTTCTTATATAAGACTGAAGGAAAAGTCCACCAAGTAACCACAGCTGGAAGGAGGGGGCAATAAATTTTATAAAAGGTAGAGTGAACTATCCCAGCCATTAATCCCTTTACTCTATCAGAAGGTGATTGTAAAAAAAGAATTCTTTTAAGTATTTAAGGTTAACCAATAAAAAGAATACACACTAATTAACCTCAACATTAAATTAGGAGGAATAAGGAACATGAGTAAGTTACAAAAATGCCTCAAAAAACTTGAAAGATTTAAAACCTTCTTCCTCCAGATACAAATCCAACAGTAAATATGCTTTTCAGTTTACACTCTGACAGTGAAAGGCATCTTATACGCACTTGAATTAATGCTCTAATGTGAAGAACAGAATAAAAATACAGGTTTTTATTACAAAAAAACCAGAGAAGTACCCGATTCAGACATAGCCTTCTGTAGGAAAGGTTCTTTAGGCAAACCACAGACCTTCCTGTATGGTTTTGGTCCGTTCACCTGGTTGGCAAAAAGAACTACTAGAAAATAAGCAAAAGAAGTCATGAAAAATAGGTATGAATGAACCACTGTGGGTTGTCCCACAGACAAAAAGTGGATAAATTCTTCAAGAAATATGGTAGCAAGTGCCTAGAGGTCCAGGTAAACAAAGAAGGTCACAAATTTCCATGCTGTGCCAAAACGTAAATCATTGTTCACCAATACAGGCTGAAAGACAATAAGAAATTCATAACTGTACAGCTGGCTACTTAGGTTAGGCATTTCAGAATAGAACTTGATTTGTGAAATTAAATGCAGATTATTTCTGAGGTCTTCATGAGCTCTAAAACACAACAACTCTGTAATGAGCTACATAGATCGTATCTGACTTAGCTTACTGACAGCTTCAGCATCTTTCTACAAAATCTCACATGGGTGACATTTCCACTTTTCATTATCCTTCTGATAAGAGGCAGAAGATTTCCTCTTGCTATTTTACCTCTGGCTTTTTGAAAAGCCATTGAAAATGTATTTCTGATGAGGACAACTGCTATTTTCTTAAAAAATAACCCAGTCTTAACACAGATGTAAGAGATTACAAAAGAAATGCAGTACAGTGTAAACCTTTGGAAACGTGTATAAAAACAGACATTTGTGCCTGCTGCAACCATGCAAGCCAAGCTGTGAGGCTTCTTGACTTAAAAAAGAAAGAAAGAAAAAGCATAAAATCAGGTCCATTTCCTTCCACAGAAACTTATCTTCAAAAATGCTTCATTTTCCCCAATAATCACACTTTGGACCTATGTGAACCACACTGCATGCATTCTGACTCCAGATCAAGCAGTCCTGGACTTATTCCCCATCATTGCTACTTATAAATGAAAAGCTATTCTCCTTCAAGCTTCCGTTTCTTCTTCTGTAGAACAGGCACGCTATACTTGGTACAGGCTGAGCATCCCTAATCCAAAATTCTGAAACCTAAAAAGTTCAAAGCTTTCAGTGGAAACATCATGTGCCAAGTGGAAAATTCCACATTTGCCCTCACACGACAGGTTGCAGTCAAAATACAGGCGCGCCAAAAAAATGTTTTTAATTACCTTCAGTCTATCTATGTAAAGTGTTCATTAAAAATAAATTTTGTATCTAGACTTGAGTGCCATCCCCAAGATATTGGATTGTAAGTCTGATAAAAAATCTAAAATTTGAAACACCTTGGGGCTTATGAATTTTGGACAAAGGATACTCAACCTGTAGTAACGGAAATGATATATGCATAATGGTGTATAAATATTGACGGGGAAGACAAATACAACATATTATGGGCATAAAAATAATTTATAAACAATGGGAATAATATTAGCATTGCAGAGGTTAATTTTAAGCATACAGGAGAAAAACAGAAGGAAAAATCTGATACATACTACAACATAGATGCATATAAGGGACACTTAGATAAAGTCAGTCGAAGAAAGACAAATATTGTATGACTCCCCTTGTAGGAAGTGCATAAAAAGTAGGATGGTGGCTCCCAGAGGTTGGGGGGTAGGGTTTATGCTTAATGGGTATAAAACTTCAGTTGTGTAAAATGAAAGAGTTCTGAAAACTTCACAGCAATGTGAATATACTTAAAACTACTGAACTGCATACTTAAAATGTTTAAAAGAGTAAATTTTATGTCATATATATTTTGTAATTTAAAAATCTTAAAATAAATTTCACAAATAAATTAAGTATAAAAGGTTTCTAATTTTACCTCTTGACAGAATCAATGATGGTTTTCACTTCCTACTTTATATATTTCTTTACTGTTACAAAAGTAGCAAAAGCTAAGGGCTAAGGATTTAGTGCTTGCCTGGCAAGCACAAGCCCCCAAGTTTGATCCCCAGCACCAAAAAAACAACAACAAAAAAAAAAATTTAAAAAAAAAAGTAGCAAAAGCTCATTAGGGAAAACATTCCACCTAGTTTTTTTTTTAATTGCCAAAATGTTCTTTATTCAGAAACTACACAAATGCTTCTTTTTGTCAGATGGTTTTGCAACATACTAATGCTTATTTAGGAACCCGAAAGCTAGCTCATACAAGCATTCTTACTCCCGCAGAAGGATATTCAGAAGTATTTTGTGTTGTATATTCTGAGGCTAGAAAGTGGGGGTGGGCTCTGGCAAATGGTTTCATTACGGTTTGATATGCATTTTCCTGATGATTTGTGTTAAGCATCTTTATATGTGCAAAACAGCCATTTGGTAGTTTTTGCTTCTTACAAAGCAAAGTGGGGTCAGGCTCTGGCTATCCAGGTCATCAACATATGCACCATTTGTTTATGCCTTTCCTCTAGCTTACAATGCAGTAGTAGGTACCATGTATCATTCTGCAAAATTCTGTCTACATCTTTCAGATGTTGGCCAGATTCTTGGATTAGCTTTTTAGTTCTCTTCTGTTGATGAACGGGACTGATAACTCCAGCATCTTCCATAAGCTTTTACTTCCACATCTTTTATTAACTGTATATTACACATTCAATTGCTTTCAAAAGTATCCAAAAGTCAACTCTGGTTGTGATGTATTTGTCTCTGGTGTATTCTTCAAAATTCTTTTGTATTTCCTGTCCTTGGAGAAGGACCTGACACACGAAGGGTTTTCCTTCAGGATATACTTCTATGCGCATCATCAATATTAAGGTAATCATTGAAGTTTCATCCAAAAGTTGCGTAAAGTTTTCCATGCTCTTTTTGGTATTTTATAGTGTTAAGTTCTTTTCTTTCCAGCAAAGATCCAGATTGCCAGTGGTGGTCTTTTTAGAGTCCTTTGGCTATCAAATCATGGTGCAGCTGAAGAATGTACCTCAACAACCCTAAAGGGCAATACAGAAAGATTTTTCAAGACGGTTCCAGAGTGCTGGGATTGCAGGTGCGTGCCACTGAACAATTTCTCCACATCTTCATCAATATTTATTCTTTCTCTTTGTAATTACAGCCACTGTAGTGAAAGAGAAATACTATCTCACTATGGTTTTGATAGGCATTTTCTTGATGATTTGTGTTGAGAGCATCTTTTCATGTGCAAACCAGCCATTTGTTAGTAGTTTTTGCTTCTTATGAAAACTGGTGACACATCCAGAAACATTTTCAGAACTCAGGTATATTTCTCAGTTGTAAGGCAGTTATTTCGCTGTGCCTTTCTTTGCTCTCTCTAACATATTATTCTCTACCTTCTGATGTTGTGTCTAAGTATTGTACATACAGTTTGACTTGGCTTTGAGCTGTCCATTAAGCCTAAACTCAATGAAACACATGAAGATTTGGAAAGCCTTCAGAATAGTGCTAGAGTTAAGGTTTTGCTAGTGCAAGTGTTTTTTCTAATTCCTTTAGTTGGATATTGCCTTGAGTAATCATCATCCGGATTGTATCCTCTTCGGTGGCACTTTTATTTCTTTTGAATTCTTCCCTCGCCCAGTTCTTCAGGTATTTGCGATCAGAATCATTTGGAACTTGCCGGATTGCTTGCAAAATCCTTCTGTAGAGGAGGAGAACTTGTTGCCTTCTCAGGAACTGCTTCAGCGTTAGCGTCCCAGAAGGTAAGCAGGAAGAGGCCATGTCCTCCACCTAGTTTTTTTTATAAAAGGCATTTTTATTTCATATATGAAATAAGCCTAAAAGCTGTGAAATCTAGCAACTAAGAGATCGATTAGTCTCAAAATACATGAAGATGAAATACTGTAACCAGGAAAAAATATATATAATTTATCTATATAAATATATATATGCAATTAGAACTAGAATAACTGGCTAAAAGAATTATAAAGGCTTTGTGAAAATTAGTTACATTTCTGTTCTCAAGTTTCCTAATAAATATTAATTTGAAATGGCAGTTTGTGCAGTTTATATAAATTTTAACTGTGAATGAAGAGACCTTATAAAGAATGAAAATGCTATTGTTTAATCTTATGTCCAGCACTGCTCTTAAGCAAATAAATGAATAAGCTTGACCAGAAAACAACATTTTGTTGTTTTTGTTCTGAGACAGGGTCTTGCTATGTAGTCCAGTGTAGTCCCACACAGTCTTAAACTCAAAATACTCCTGTCTCGGTCTCGGCATATACCACCACACCCGGCAGACAGTAATGTTTTAAATCTCAGAAAGTGGACAAATCATTAAGAATAGATAATTATATGACTACCAACTGAGAGAGCAGGATCCCTAAAACACAAGGGAGATTAAGAAGGAAAAGAGTCAGTGGTTAAAATTTTAAAAGTAAAGATGTAAGTAAGAAGGTGATGCACTTAAAACAAATGCCCTTCTTTAAAAGCTTCATTATTTTCAATAAAATATGGATAATCCTTTTAAAAATAAACACTGGCTCTACTTATAAATGAACTATAAGAAAGGAATGAGGGGAGGAAAATATTAGAACTAGAGTGAGAGCCTTCCTGGGACCCTTTAGGCAACTCCGTGCCTCAGTTTCCAGAGATGTGGCTTGCAGTGAGGTTCACAGGGAGATACTGGTGAAAGCACCTTGTAAATGGAAAAATGTCAAGAACTGATATTTATTACTATTATTTAAGCTTCTACTATTGGTTTCTTAAAAATATGTCTGAAACATTTCTATTTACAACCTATCTATTTATGTCTAACAAAAAAATGCATTAGCTATTTGAATGTCAAAATGCCTAATTAAGGGTAGAATATCTGCTTTGAGTCATTCTTTTATACGGTACTCAATCGTCTCAACTCCTTTCAGATATTTTCCCAGGACTTTTTTCTCTGCCACATACTTTTCATGAGCATAATTTATTTTTAAACTGATGTCTGGGAACTCAGCAGCGTACCATACCCTACAACAGCGCCCCACGTTCGTCACTGTTTCCACTGCCCATCAGCACTCAGGAGGAAGTGTGATAATGCAAAGAAGGAACTGACTCTGCCGGGGTCTATCAGTAAAGTCCTTAAGCATTTCATTAAAGATCTGACACATGACTGCATATGAAAACTGAAAACACTTTACTTTTAACAACGAACGTGCAAACAGAGTCTCTGGAAAAACAGGTCATTTGTAGCTTACTATAGACAGGCAATGACTGAAAGGGGAATGGATTGAAACTGGGGCAAAACTTAGGATCAACAACTTTTAGTTTTTTTATTCTGTACAATGCTAAAATAATATCATATTTTATATTCATTAACATAATTTAAAATATAAAAACTTGTTTTCATAATAAATCATAAGTAAAAAATGATGAATAAACTGGAAAATGTTTTAATTATTTTTATCAGTATTATATTAACTAGACATTCCACATCAGTAAAATTACATTCAATAGATCTGTCTTAGTACTTCTATACAAGTGTAAAAGATGCTAGGAATGTGTGTATCTTTCTTAAAAGAAAAAGTATACATTGAGTATAGATGATATCATAACGAACAAAACACAAAGGCCAGTGAACTTCCAGGCATTATACATCAGCAAAATATTTAAACATACCCATGTTTCAAAAATAGCTAAGGAAAACATAAAACACGTCAGTTTCCCACACACTCCTAATTCTACTTGAATTGTTCTTTACAGAAGTACAAATTAAAAGTGTCATAAATGTCTTGTAATACTCAAAATAATCCATGAAAAGTCAATCATCTTTTTAATCACTTCTGTAACTTAGACATTTTTAAAAGTTAGGTACTATTTTTAAATTGTACTACAGCATTTATCTCTAAAGCACTGCAAGATAAAAACAAGGGTCACTGATACTTTTAAATACCAGACATAAAGTGTAAGTACATTAAATGTTAAATACACAAAAAGCATAAAAAGAAAAAAATGTTTTATTTCTATAATCAAAAGTCTATTTCCAGACACTCATCATTGCGGTGTATGCCTTCTGGGAAACAGCTCTCTTAAAATGTGAATAGGCTATTTAGGTCATTTGGGGGATAGCTTCTACATTTTTTCCCCGAAATTACAGAACGAGAACTTGATTGCACAAATCCCCTAGACAAATCAAAGAACTATGGACAAAGTATGTGGGAGGGATAGAGTTTTTGAATTTGTAGCAAATACATTCAGATTTAAGTTTGTTTTTTTTTTGGTAGCTCATGTCAGTACTAAGGTGCAAATATATTTGGATCAACTAATAAAAAATATAACAGTAGAAATTATATGCTGGCCCGAGGGTTGCTTGCTTTACATTTTTAACATAAGAAAAGGTACTGAAATAAAAAGACAGACAAAAACCAACATTTATTGAGTACTTAGTATGTGTTAAGAGACTGAAACACTACAATGGAAACTTTCATACAGTAGGGCTGGGGAGGTAGTTAAGAGGTAGGGCACTTCCCCAGCATGCCCGAGTCCTGGTTCAGTCCCTGGCATTAGGGAAAAAAACTTTCATACGTTGTATTATCACAAGTGTTTTCTCCATCTCTACATAAAATCATGGTAGACTCTATTAAACAACATAATTATACTCTGCTACAAGATAAGGATGTGGCCATTACTGTAGTATTGGACAAAAACTCAAGGGAAATGGTCACCTTTCCCATTTTTAATATGCCCCTGAATTACAGCACTGCAGTTATCAGTCTATCACCCATAATTACCGAAACCAAAAAAACTGATACACTATACTATTTCAAAAATAGTCTCTGGTTACAATGAGTTACCAATGGTAGACTGTCTTCCAAGCGTAGCCTAGGAACAACCTCAAAAGCTTGTTGGCTCTGTTACAGCAACATGAATTGCTTCTGAAAGTTATTACCTGATCCCTACAATTTTATCACCTTACTCACTATTGGTCCTTCCTGTAACACACATAGAGCCTCTCCTTAAAGTTCATTTATCAAGTGAAAAGTTCCTTTCCAGGCCAACAGACACCTGAGCTTCAGATCATAGTAGAAAATAACAGAAAAATATTCGATTTTTTTTAGCATTGGTAGTTTTCTTTTCTACTGTGTTCTTTGAAGTTGGCCTGCAAATTTGGAAATATATTCTATATACTCTTCTACATAAAACTACAAGCAGTCAAACTGCTTGATTCACCTTCTAAAATGGAGACAAATACTACTTGGGTCAGGCTTCAGCTAACATGATGAGACCCCTGCTTTCTTTCCTTTGCAGCAGAAGATTTTTCAGTCATTCCCATCAATTTTTATACACACTAGGTAACATGTCATTTTCACTGTTTCTGCTTTAAACAAATGTCAATAGCTTCTTTAGTGTTTTCAACATTGAAACCATTCTACTGATTGGTAGGTGCCAAAAAGGAGTCCTAGATTCACAACACCACAGCCCACAGTACAGAAAATCCACACATCCAGGACTTTGGAGACATCTACCAGATTACGAATTTTTCAGAAAAGAGATAACCCTTTGAATGTAAGGATCTCTAAATTTTAATAAAAATCTTACCATCAAAATCACCCAACACAATTTTTCAAAGAGGGTGCCATAGATATTTTAAGCAGTATAAAATTACAATTAACATCTGCGGACCCCAGGAATTAGAACAGTACTGACCACTTACTGTGACAATACAAAGCTTCCCCACCTCCATCTCCATATAGCCCCTTTGGGACAGCACTGCCATCCCAGCCCTCAAATATATTTTCCTGCTTTCTTAAGTCACACAAAGCTCAGAAGAAACCTCTCTTAAATTATTTTGAAAGACTACAGAATTAACTGCAGAGGCAGGTGAAGATAATGTGGAATATAGGACTAATCCCCTAGGGGAGCTATGTAACGATCTGCTTTAAAGAATCCCAAAGATTACCCTGCCTTTCAATCACTTGTTTCTCCCCTTATAAAGGTACTGCAGTTACTCCTATGCTAGTGCTATCCAATATGGTACTCACTATATGCAGCTATTTAATTTTAAATTAAAATTAAAATGTAGTAAAAGATAAGAATTGTAAATATATATGCATCAGTGTCAGCAAACCCAATGCCATAAAACAAAAACTATATGACATAAAAGGACAGACAGACACCAATACAATCATAGTCAGGGACTTCAATATCCTACTCTCATAAATAGATCAACGAGGGGCTGGGGATTTAGCTCAGTGATTAGAGTGCTTGCCTTGCAAGCACAAGGCCCTGAGTTCGATCCCCGGCACCACCAAAAAAAAAAATAGGTCAACAAAACAAAAACTCAACAAAGAAACATCAGAGTTGAACCATGCCACTGTTTTATCCAATAACAGCAGAATACACATTCATTAGCCTACAGAACTTTCTCCAAAACAGACCATATCTTAAGCCATAAAGTATGCTTAAATAAATACAAAATAATTAATCTTTTGCATCCTATCAAATCACAATGGAAACTAGAAATCAACAACAAAATAAGCCACAAAAATTTGCAAACACATGAAGATTAAATAATAAATCTTGAATAATCAACGGTCAAAGAAGGTATCAAGGAAGACATTTAGAAGTTCTTAGAATCAAATGACAATGGTAGAACAAAATACCAAAACCTGCAGGACAAAAATGAAAGCAATTCCAAGAAGGAAGTTTATAGCTGTCGAGTGTCTACATTAGACAAAGTAACCCACATAAATAATCTAATGATGTATCTCAAGGTCCTAGAAAAACAAGAGCAATCGTAATCAAAATTTGTAGAATGAAAGAAATTATGAAGACTAAAGTAGAAATCAATGAAATTGAGACTAAAAAACAATACAAAAAAAAATCAGTGAATCAAAGAGCTGGTTCTCTGACAGGACAAACAAGATTGATAAACCCTTGGCTATAATTTACCCAAAGAAGGAAAGAAAAGACCCAGAGATGCAATCAGAAATGTAAAAGACAAAATCACAACAACCATTACTGAAATCCAGAGGATTATAAGAAACTATTACGAGGAAAGAGAAAATGGCTTTGGGGTGTGGATGGGGGGCAGATATTAAGGGTGAGTGTCTCTGAACTGGCACTAGAGAAAAGCAGATATCCTGAGGTGGGAGCAAAAGATAAAGTCTGATATGGGAGGGTAAATGAAAAGACAATCTAGCCGGACCAAAATCCTGTGTCTAGGACATGTATGAGGAGAAATCAAATTATTCCTGGATCATGGCACCCCACCTACCAGACCTGGCAGACCTGCCATGCTGGAGGAGGATTGGACTGAAGGTGGGAGCCAGCCCTACAATGGAGGCCTGCTCAATTGGAACAGACTCACAATCACTCTGATCTCCCAACCAGGCACAGCGAGTGAGATACATGCAAGTCAGGGATTCAGAGAAGCCAAAAGCAGGAGAATGGTATTGAAAACAACAGTGCACCAGAGACTGTGAGTGGCGGGACTGTGGGAAGACAGGCTTGTCCAACACAGAAAATAAATACGTTGCCTATTTCCCTGACATATAACAAGAGTACTCTATTTGTGGGTTGTTCAGTGTGCTACCCACAATTGCTAGAAGGTCCCCCAGGGTGGGGCCCCAGCACCGTGACAAGCATGTGGAACAGAAAGTGGAGCAGAGGAGATCTGTAAGAGGAGAGACAGAGACTGGTGCCCTGCACGGAAGGCGATTCAGCAGAGGCAGAACAGAGTGGTGTGAGGCCTTGTGCACTGCCCCACACTGGCAAAGGGGGTTCTCTGCTGGGTCTGGGGCCAGCCCAAGGTTCCACAGGAAGGCCTGAGACAGGGACACAACTCATGGAGAGAGATGGAGAGAGATGGAGAACAGCACCTCAGCTGCAGTTCTGTGGGCCATATACTAGGAAAGGAAAGCCCATATGTGCCAGGCAGTGAAAGGAATGAGAGCATGATATCCCTGGCAGAAATCTACAGAGAACTGGAGAATCAGGCGTTGAACAAACTATACTACATTTGCTTCCTCCCAAATTGATTGGGGCAACTGAATTTTGAGACCATGATGAGGTCTGCAGGTGGCCAAGCCCAGAGCACAGCCTGCAGACAGGCAGGAGACAGGTCCAGGCGGAGTGGCAGCCCTCAGCACTTCAGACAGACAACTGAGTGGTCCACGGGGAAAAACTGCTTGGCTGCTCACAATCAGACTGTGACACAAGTGTGGAAAAGGCTGAGTGGATGTTCTGGGTTAATCCTATAACACCTGTGAAAGTTTTTACTTTTGCTGCTCTTTCCTTGCTTGTTTTTCTGTATTTTCGTTGTTTTGTTTTTTTTTCTTTTCTTCTGGTTCCTCCTCCTTTTTTTGGTATTGTTATTTTATTTTACTCTTTAGGATTTCCCCTCTTTTCCTGCTCCCCCTTGTAGCACTTCTCTTTGTTGTTGTTGTTTGTTTCTTTTACTTTCTTTCCTTGCTATTCTTTTTTCTCTTCTCCTCCTCATTTTCTTGCCTTCTTGCCTTTGCCCTGCTCCTCTCCCCTGTTGTACAGCATATAACAGGGGCCTATTGATGTGCATTAGACAACAGAGATTAACCAGGGCTATAATTTAAACAGTGCCGTTCAAAGGATTCCCAGGGTAATCCTTAACAAAACTGAGCTTAGGGGATCCAGATGAAACTAACTACAAATATATTAACATGTCCCAACACTCACACAGCCTCCCTCAATCTCTAAATACACTTCCACCCTCTTCTCACCTATACAAATACTCTCTCAAATCCCCTCAACACTATCCCTTAACTCCAGCCATAAAAAAAAAAAATTCCAAAATAGACTTCCTATTTTTCACCTATTAACAATTCTCTTCCCTCCCTCGCTTCCCAATGACATAGCCCCTTCCTTTTCCCCTTCCTTACTCCTTCCCCCCACCTACCACATACCAGACAGTCAAGTAGCAGTATGATACAGTCTGCAAGGGGTACTGATAAAAGTGTAAAATTATGAAAACAAGTTTTAATACTTATGACTGGTGTATGGTTGGATCTGTCCATATTATTATAATCAGTAGAAATTCTCTCCTTACAACACAGTGACAGAATCCAACCCAATTACATTGAATGTGTGGAGGTGGTAAACAGTATCTCTTGACAAATAAAGCTAAGACCACATCACAGGAAAACAACCTAACTAAAGAGATGTCCTGAGAGATGTTTTTGTTTCTCCTTTCTTTCTGTCGCCTCACTGCTGTGGATAAAGTTTCAGTACTGTACTGAACAGCAGTGATGGGAGTGGACACCCTTGTCTTCTCTCTGATGCTAGAAGAAAAGCTTTTAATGTTTCCCCATTTAGTATGATGTTGGCTGTGGGTTTGTCATAAATGGCTTTTATCAATTTGAGGTAAGGTCTTTCTATACCTACTTTCATCTGTGTTTTTATCAGGAATAGATGTTGGATTTTGTCAAAGGCTTTTCTGCATCTATTGGGATGATCATGTGATTTTTATCTTCTCTTTTTATGGTTTATTACATTTAATGACTTGCTTATGTTGTATTATTCTTGCATCCCAGGGAAAAAGCCAACATGGTCATGATGTATGATCTTTTTAATGATTTGTTACATTCTGTTTGCCAGAATCTTCTTGAGGATGTTGCATCTATGTTCATTAAAGAGACTGCCCTATAGTTAGTTAGTTAGTTAATTAATTTTTGGTTGAGTTCTTGTCTGCTTTTGGAATCAGGGTAATCATGACCAAGTCAGCTTTTTTCCCCTGAGAAAGAAAAGAGACACAAAGAGGAAAAGAAGAAGTCAAACTGTCTTGATTTAGAGATAATATAATCCTTTACATAGAAGATCTAAAAAAAATTCCACCAGGAGACTCCTACAGCTAATGAATACCACAAAGTGGCAGGACACAAAATTAACACACAAAATTCAAGAGCATTTCTATACAACAATAAAGAACTTACCAAGAGAGAAATCAGGAAAACAAACCAATTCATGATAGCGTAAAAAAAATCCTATGAATCACCCTAATCAAGGTAAAAAGACCTCTATAACAAAAGCTATAATGGTCTGGAAAAAGAGATTAAAGAGGATAGCAAAAGTGGAAAGATATCCCCTGTTCCTGCATAGGAAGAATCAATATTGCCAAAATGGATATACTTATTCCCCCCCCGTGTGTGTGTGTGTGTGTGTGTGTGTGTGTGTGTGTGTAGTGCAATCCCTATCAAAATACCAACAGTACTCTTTATAGAATTAGGAAGAAAATCCTAAAATTTATACAGAACAAGAAGAGACTCAGAATACCCAAAGCAATCCCGAGCAATAAAAGCAAAGCAGGAAACATTACAATCCTAGGTTTCAAGTTATATTACAAAGCTACAGTAATAAAAATACCATGGTATTAACAAAAAACATAGACACATAGACCAATAGAACAAAAGAGAAGCCACAGAAACAGTCCCATGTCCCTTCAGCCATCTGATCTTTGACAACAAGGCTAAAAACAAACACAGGAAAAAAAAAGATAGCCTTTTTAACAAATGGTACAGGTAAAACTGGTTACTCACTTGCAGAAAAATGAATCTAGAACCATATCTCTCACCTGTTCAAATATCAAATCAAAATGGATCAAAGACCTAGACATACAAACAGAAAAACTAAACCTGCTGGAAAGTAAAATAGGTAAAACACTTTAAGACATAGGTATAACCAAGGACTTAATAAACAGGAGCTCAACAAGATACAATGCCAAGAATCAACAAATGGGATTATATTAAATTAAATTCTGCCCAGCAAAGGAAAAACAGAATGAAGAGACAACGCACAAAATGGAAAAAAAAAAATGTTTGCCAGCTACTTCTCTGACAGAGGACTAATATCTAGAATACATAAAGAACTAAAAACAAACAAAAAACAGACCCAAAAAACAAGACCCCTCTCTGTTCCTGATAGTATCATTTTTGCATTTTTGTCAAGTAAATAAACCCTTGAGCATGAAAAAAAAGACCCAACAAAAAAATGGACTATCAAAATAAATAAACACTTCTCAAGAGAAGTACAAATGGCCAATAGTACCGTGCCACACACACACAAAAAAAATGTTCATCATCTTTAGCCATTAGAGAAATGCAAATCCAAACAGCACCAAGAGTCTATGTTACTCCAATAAGAATGCTTAGCAGCAAGGACTCAAAAAACAACAAATGCTAGTGAAGATGTGGGAGAAAATGAATCATCTATTGCTGGTGGGAACACAAACTATGGAAATCAGTATAGAGATACCTCAAAAAGCTAATCAAAATTCCATTTGACCCAAATATACCTCTTCTAGGTATTTTCCCAAAAGAGTTAAAGTCATCATACTACAGTGATAATATACATACCCATGTTTACAGCAGCACAACTCTCAACAGGTGAACTATGGAAACAGCCCAGATGCCCAACAGTAGATGCATGGATAAAACAAATGAGGTATATATAAACCACAAAGTATTAACTCGGCCATAAAGAAGAGTAAGTTTAACTCATTTGTAGGAAAATGGATGGATCTTGAGACTATATCATTAAGTGAAATAAATCAGATACAGGAAGTCAAGTATAGCATGGTTTCTCTTATATGAGAAACCCAAAATTTAAATAGTTTAAAATTTAAGCAATTTAAAAATAAAAGAGATGGTAGGAAACAGTGAGGTAGGCTTTTTGGAGATGGAGAAGAGTATAGAGAGAAGAGAGAAGAGGGAAAGTTGGGGAAGTCAGGGTCAAAAATGATCAAGATACAGTATATATGTACTTATTCTCCAAAATAAATATAATTATTATGAACTTCAAAATATACTAATAAAATAATAATTATAATAAATATACAGTGTCTCCTAAATATAGCATTCTACAAGACAGTGTTGATTGATGAAATGCTAGTGCTTAATCTTTCTTTCTTCTGTAGATATCATCTACCATGTGCCACACTTTATTAACAAAAGAAGAATTACCTGGGTATTACGCCTTTCACAAGGCTTTGTATAGCCTTTGGAAGCCCCAGAGATAGGTACAGGAGTCTATGTGCTCCTCCCAAACTTAGAGCTATTGGTTTCTTATATCTGCCACTGGGTACTATTCCTCATGGGGTTTGTTGTTTGCACACTTAGCATACCGTGGAATTGTGCTGGGAAGGGGTCCAGAAGGTTGGACTCCAACTTCTGTACATACGTTGCTTAATATATAAATTCCTGAAAAACCTTTGAAAGGCTGTAAAATACTTTTCTACCTCTGTACTATTTGAAGCCCTATGACAAGAATGCTGATTCTCTTTAATTCCTTATAAACCAGAGTTCTCCAATGTGTAGTACCCAAGTTTATTAATAGGTCTATTAGTTTTAAAAAGATATCCCTATCTCAAGTAATTTGAAAGGCAGGATGCACAGTGCAAAGAAACCTGAGTTCCATCCCTATTCCACTGCAAACTGACAAGCTCTGAGACTTTAGACGGATTGCATAGTAAGCCAAGGTTCTCATCCGTAAAATAGATGACAAAAGATTATCTCGCAAAGTGCTTAGCATCCAGGGGCACAAAGCACTTTGCTGAATTTTCTGTGGACGCTGCTCTTCCTTCTGCCTGAGAGACTTGTTCAGAGCCAGCTTCTTCTCCTCCTTTAGGTCTCAGCTTAAGTGTCACCTCCTTAGAGAGGTCATTCCTATTTCTTAAAGTTTAGTACATGTCCCTGTTTTTCTCTATCGTAGCCCCCATTTAGTGCCTTACATACTTTTCACATATGCAAGGTACTGATTTAATAGTTCAGCCTTCATCATCAGTTCTTCTTATCAGAACATAAGTTTCCTAAGTACAGTATATCATGGGAGAGCAGCACCATGTCTGGACACAATAGATGTGCAATAAACAGTTAACAGATGAATAAGTACATGAATGGATTTCTGGATTAAATAAAGTTAATTTAGTCCTCCCTACCAGATTTATACTTTTCCAGTAAGATTTACCATGTGACTCTCCTAGAAGGTCAAAGGATTCATTGTATTTCTCCAACTTACTGTCTAGAGAACCTTTTCTTGTGGAACATCTCTGGAACTAACGTTAAGGGACACAAGTTGGGGAGAAGGAGTAGCACTAGATATTCATTCAGTTATGTGCTAGAAAGTACAAAGAATATCTAAATGTTATCTAGGGATTTTACCCATCCACCTTGGCAAAAGGGGTTATTCATTTGTACCATGAGAAAACAATACAATACTTCAGTCACTGCAGGTAACATTCAGAGGTCAATAAAGAGTAACAGACCTAGAAAGGAAAAGACAGCTAATGGACTGAAGGAGAGAACGTAACAAATATTTCATATACTGCCTGGTTAGGAAGAGATTGTATCTACATAAATAAGCCTCATATGGCACAGTACTAACAGACTCGTATTATCTATCACCAGACCAACTTCTACAAGAGTCAGCAGGGTTTTGAAGCTCAATTTCCCAAACAATGTTTCTCAAAATGGGGGACTGGAGATTTAGCTCAGTGGTTAGAGTGGTTGTGCTGCAAGCACAAGGCCCTGAGTTCGATCCCCAGCACCAAAAAAAAAAAAGAAAGAAAGAAATGCATTACCACACATTTGGACTTAACAGTCAAACACAAAGAACTAGGGACGTGCGGAGTTAATGCTAGAAAGCAAAAAGTAATAGAACATCCACCCATTACGGAGGTAAGAAGAGCAGGAACCACAGTGTAATCCTAAGAGGTCACCAGGAAATGTGTATATCAGAAATCAAAAACTGGCAGCCCACAGGACATACCTAGCCCTCCGATGTGTTTTAAGGAGCCCAAACAATATTTTAACATGTTTCATTAGTTGCCAACATTTAAATTGGAAGATTACATAAAACCTAGTACTTCCAACTTTCCATGAACTAAGAAGATACAGTCCACAGGCAACCCACATTCCCCATAATAACAGCAACTGACCAGAATAAATAAGCCACTGCCTCATTCCATTTACCAGCTGACTCTCACCATCAGCATTTGAGGTTGCAACTCTTGGATACGCTCAACATTATGATCCATATCAGTAGCTGAGTAACAGGAGTGAGGAAGAAGCAAATCTAGTCAAACGAAGGAAAATTAGGACATTACAGTTTGTAGGATTATCCAGCCTCTTCTGTGAAACAGCTTCCCTCTTATTTGGAGCTGCTCTCCACGGACTCCCAATCAAGTGCCAGCCCTTGCCACTTAAGGCCCTGATCCCTTTCCTGCTCACTCACACCACATTACTGAGAAGGGTTTATCACCTTCACTTGGCCTCTCTCACAGGTGAGAAGTACAAAAACAATGATAATACAGTACCGTTCATTTATGGTAACGGTTTTTCAAAATCCTTTGGATCAAACTTAGATATGTACATTTCTACATTACCACAAATTTACCTCAAGATGGGGAGGGTTAATATTCCTATACTGAAATTGTTAAAGGCAAAGGCAGAAAGAAATTCCACTGTCTCACAAGTAAGGGCAGAACCAAAACTAACAGCCAGATCTCCTACACTGGTGGTTCTCTCCTCTCTTTCAACCATCCCCTGGATTTATTATGTACATTTTTAGAGTCTCCACAGAAAGCAGGCCCCACAGGAAAATGAGAACACTCTGAGGACAGCTTAGTAAAGGAGCTACTTACAAAGGTGCAGAAGGGGCAAAAGCTTTGGTGGAGACTCGCAGCCAGATAACTCACTCTCCTTAAAGCCTCTGATCTCCTACAGCTTCTTCCCATTAGCTAAATGCAAACAGAAGATGGAGCCAAGAGCACTGGCTGTCAGAGTCAGTACTGAACATCTTCCAGGGCAGACCACACAGCTAAAAGAGAAAGGGCAAAATGTGAATCTGGAAGAGCAACAGGAGACGACTGGTTCATTGTGCAATCTCTAATCATTTATTTAAAAGGAGAGAAAAGCTATTACACATATTCCCAAAATACTCCCTCTAATGCCTTGCTGAAATTGCTTTTAAAAGCCTTTGCAAACTTTATGTTTTACACACATGTACTAATAAACTAAAATTTTAAAAAGTCTAGAGATCACCAAAGGTTTTCTTTTGATGCAGAAACACTGTGTTGGTTTCTCCTTGTTGAAGGTAAATATATCCTCCACGGCAGGGACAGTGAACCTTTTAATGCCTTCAATGACACAAGCACCCTGCCACAGCATCGCCAGCACTGCTCTACTGGACTGTACTATAAAAATCCGACTAACTTTCCCGAGAGAATTACAGTTGCTTCCTTCATAAATAATTCTTCTATTTATTATGCATAACAATCAGCAGTCAATTAGATATTATATATTTTGGCAAATAATTATGTCTGTAAGTCTTTTTGATACTTTGGAAAGATATCCTTTTTTGAGAGTTAATAGTTTCTCTACTTTATTTTTAACTCATACATAGAGTGCCTTTTTTAAAGGTTGGGCTTTTTGTGTATGTGTGTTTGGTGCTATGTACCAAACCCACAGCCTTGTACATGCTAAGCCGGCACATTACTACTGTATTATACCCCCAGCCAGCCCTAGAAAGGAATTTTAAATCTCAGAAATATATACATATTTGCTAATCAATCCCAAAACATCCTCCAGTCTATTTGCTTTAAAAGAAACTTTAGAATCTTGAAGATATTACACTAAGAGAAATAAGCCATTCCCAAAAGGACAACTACTGTATGACTACTCTTATTTTAGGCTCGTAGAGTCGTTCAGTTCAGAGACCAGACTGGTGGTTGCCCAGTGCTGGGAGGAAAACCACAAAATTTCCTTCAGAGAAGATGAAAGAGTTGTGGAGATGGATGGTGACAATGATTATACAATATGAACATATTCAATGCCACCAAACTATCCACCTTAAAAATGGCTAACACAGAAATTTTTATTTTATGGGTCATATAAAACTACAATTTTAAACCAGGCATAGTGGCACACATCTATAATCCCAGCACTCAGGAAGGTGAGGCAGGAGGATTGCTATGAGCTCGAAGCCAGTCTGAGCTACACTGTGAATTCAAGACAAACCTAAGCTACAAAGTGAGACCCTGTCTGAAAAGACCAAAAAAAAAAGTACAATTTTAATATTTTTACAAAACAAACTTCAAAACTAGGCCTCTGCTTTGCAACATTTACCCAACCCTAAGGTAAAAAATTCACTTACCTGCTACCTGCTTTTCTAATTTAAAATAATTTTTCATGCTATAATCAAAAAATTTCTTTCACTAAATTTCTGTCTTCTATGTATTCAGAATCCCTCTGATTGCCAGTTCTGAAGTTCAATTTAATCCCTCATCCCTTATACAAACACTACTTCCCCATCCCTAGTATCCATTCTGAGAATGGCAGATTATGTGATCCCTATGTAATTATAAAGCTTTTGCAGAACAAAAGAAACCCCCAAACAGTGTGAAAAGACAATGCACAGAATGGAAAAAAAATTTTTACCAGCTCCTCCTCAAAGGACTATTATCTAGAATATACAAAGAACTCAAAAAAATTAGACACCCCCCCAAATTTAATGACCCAATCAAAAAATGGGCATCTGAAATGAATAGACACCTCTGGGATGAAAAAGCACAAACAGCAAATAAATATATTTAAAAATGTTCAACATCACTGGTCATTTGAGAAATTCAAATTAAAACAACACTGAGATTGCATCTCACTCCAGAAAGAAAGGCTATCATCAAGAAATCAACCAATAACAAATATTGGCACGGCTGTGGGGGAAAAGGAATGCTTTTCCATTGCTGGTGGGAGTGTAAACTGGTACAACCACTATGGAAATCAGTATGGAGAATCCTCAAAAAACTAAAACTAGAGGTTCCATTTGACTCAGTTATTCCCCTTCTAGGTATCTTCCTGAAAGAGTTAAAAGCATCGTACCACAGTGATATATGCGTATATCCATGTTTAGAGCAGCACAATTTATAATAGCTAACTCTTGGAAACAACCCGTATGTCCATCAAGAGATGAATGGGTTAAAAAAACGCGGTATTTATATATAATGGAGTACTACTCTGTCATAAAGAAGGATAAAGGAGACATTTTTAGAAAAATAGATACATCTCAAGATCATAATGTTACGTGAAATAAATCAGACACACAAGTTTAAATACTACATTGTTTCTGTTGTGTGAGAAACCCAAAAGGTAAATGAGCAAAATAAAGGACAGATATTGTGAAGTAGGAGGAATGTGTTCAAATGGGAAGGGGAACAAGGCAGGGGAAAGGGGAAATGGATTTAAACAAAGGAGAGAACAGAAATTTAAAAAATGGAAACAAAGCTTTTGTAAATGGAGTGGGGAGGGCGGTAAGGAATGGGAGGGAATAGGAATGGGGAAAAAATTAAATTGTATTATGTACGAGTATAAATTCCCCAAGATGAATGTACTAATCAAAAAAATATTTTAAAGCGAAAAAAAAAAGAAAATGTGGTCCTGCAGAAGCAGTCTTTAAAACATTGTTGCCTGTTCCATGCCAAATACTGCAGTTTCAAACATGATGAGGTCTAGATTTCTGTTATGCAAGCACTCAGGCCCGGAGAATTGATACGGAAGGGGGTTCACAATTTTAAAGGGTCAAGAAGGCTGACCTGAGACAGTGACATCTAATAAGAAACGAAAGGGGAACAGGTGCAGGCCTTGAAGCTTTCCAGGGGACAGTGCCCCAAACGGAGACAGTTTAACTTATGCTGTATGCTGCAACTTACAGAGAAACCAGTCCACCTACTCTCTACCTTCCTTTTGGTATTGGAATATAGTGTCTGGATCATTATAATTTTCTTAAAAAAGATTTTTTCCCCATGCATACACACAACAGAACAAAATAAACCAAGATTAAGCCCTTATATGAGGGTATTCCTAGGCATGGACAGAGGTAACATGTTACACAAAAAAGTAAAAGGGATAAACTTATGCTGTCTAGAAAGAAACTGGTCTAAGCTGAGAAAAACTGAAAAGAAATTAATCATTTCCACTTGCTAACTCATTCATCTGCTCTACAGAGCAATCAGAGGTTGTTAAATAATCAGTCTCCCCATCCCTGAAGACCACACACACCCACACACACAACACACACAACACACAGTTTTTTTTATCAAAGATAACCAGACATGTAAGGGAAAACGCCTAAAAAAAAGACACAGTGACAAAGCAGCAAACAAGATGCTTAAAAAAACAAAAAAGAACACAGAAGACACAGAGACCACAGAAACAGTAAAAAAGTTAACAGAGAAAAGATTTTACATCCTTGGGATAAGAATAGGTGCTGTTTTGTTTTTGGCTTTTTGGGGGGTGGGGGGGATTCTGGGGATAGAACTCAGGGCCTTGCGCTTCCTAGGCTAGCACTCTACCACTGAACTACATCCCCAACCCCTGGGTGCTGTTTTTAAAAAGAGAAGGTGACAGAATTGTACATTACAATGGGTAGATTTCTTGGTGTAAAAAGGATACAATAAAGACAAAGAAGCTATTGCTACAGTTCCAGGATACAGCCTGGGGTGGAGTGCTGAGCTCTGAGCTGTCCCACCCAAAAGAGTAGCCACAAAGCTACGTGTGACTACTGAGCACTTGAAATGTGACAAATCCCAGTGAAGGCATATTGTAAGTACAAAGTATCCGCTAGATTTCAAAGTCTTAGTTTAAAAAAAAAGACTGTAAACATCTCATTACTCATTGAGCCTCACTGACCAAAAATATCTGAAATCCAAAGTGCTTAAAATACTTAAACTTTCTGAGCACCAACATGACGCTACAAGTGGAAAATTCCACACCTGATCTCCCATGACAGGTCACAGTCAAAGGGCAGACGCACTACAATTACTGTATAAAATGACCTTTAAGCTATGTGTTTAAGGTGTAAATGTAATATAAATGAATTTCATGGTTAGATCAGGATCCTATCCCCAAGATATCATTATGTATATGCAAATATTCCAAAGTCTGAAACAAATCTAAAGTTCAAAACATCCCTTCTAGCCCCAAGTATTTCAAATAAAAGATAATTCAACCTGAATTATATTTTATAAGTTATATTTTATAAATTGTTATATTTAGCACATTTTGAAATATTTTGTATATATTGGGCTGAACTACATTATAAAAATTATTTTCACCTGTTTTTTACTTTGTTAATGTGTCTTCTAGAAAATTTATATGTTCATGTGTACCTTGTGTATCATGTTTCTATTGGCTACACTGTACTAGATTATAAATTCATTGAGGACAGGCTCTAACTAAATCATTTTTGTGTTCCCTAGTGAGCCTCCAGCATAATAAATCTTCAGCATGTATTTGGTGAATAAATAGAGTATGTTTTCATATTATTAGTCTCGAAGTGTACATTTTGGAAGAGCACCCTCAGGCAAAGAAAGTAGTTAATTCAAGAAACACTGTTCCATTCTTGTAAATACTTTCGGTATATTTTACAGACCAAGGTCTATTCCTCTCATTTTTAGTAGAATACAATAATCAATTTAATCATTAGCCTCAATTATTTCACTAATTATGATCACAGAGATTTCAAAAACCAAGAAATGAAAACATCTGCTTCATCTTTTAAACAGTGCCCTCTAGTGTTCATAATGTTATTAAAATAAATATGTTTGTCCACAAAGATCAATTAGCTTTATAGTAAAGCTTAGAATTAACTATAAGGCCTGTACCAAACAATACGTTAATGGACTCAAAAAAACACAATAAAACCTAAATGCTGCAGATAACTAAAATAGTGTAGCAACCTCAAGTGAATCAGTTTATGAAAAGAACTTAAAGAAAAAATATCCCTCAAGGTCATTTTTTAAATAATAATAAATGTTCCATTTTATAAAAGTGGGTAGGGGCTGGGGATTTAGCTCAGTGATTAGAGTGCTTGCCTTGCAAGCACAGGGCCTGAGTTTGATCCCTGGCACCACAAAAAAAAAAAAAAGAAAAAGAAAAAGAAAAGTGGGTAAACCTGAAGCATAATTTGCCTCCAATATTATTCTAAAGAGACTCAAATGAACATTCTGACCACCAGATTCATCAATGTAACTAATGTAGCTGATACAGGGACTGATTTGGGAAAATCATTATGAGGTTTTTTTTGTAGAGTTTTAAGAATGTTTTAAGCATTTTAGATTATTTACAGGCCAGTACTCTTAAACTACAAAGGAGAAAAATAACTCAGACCATTAGGAATGTTTAGAGAATTTTTGGAAAATAAGAAATGGGATGATTGTGACAGGTGATTCCTAGTACCAGAGAAATATTAACTCCAGAAATGAACCAGAGATGTTTCTGGTGACAGGTTCATTGGATTATCTGAATAAGTAGCAAGGTCAGTAATGACAGTCTCTGTCTCTCTCTGTTTGTCCCTCTGTGTCTGACTCTCCCTTTCTCTCCCTTGATGTACAACTGAATGCCAAGAACAATCTTAGGGGAAATCAACATGTATGATGTTCAGGGGTGATGAAGAATCAGGAGCCAAACCAGAGGTCAGTTTTCAGTGACAAGAATGGAGGACTAAGCACAGGACATCAAAGAAGGAGATATTAGATATATATTTTTTTTCCACAGCCTTGGCCAGGCAATATGCCACAGCAGGCTGGAAGGCCGTGGAGGCTTGATAACAGTGTCCACATTCACTATATGTAAGTCTACTTCTCCTGATGGAATTCTGTCCCTCAACCACATCTCATCTTCATGAGGAATCCAGTCAGATGCCTGGGATGAAAAATGCCAAGTCCTTTTAGATGGCTCTACATATCATTCTAGCATTCATTTATAGCTTATAGCCCTTTTTTGGCATAACTGAGAATAGTGAAGAGATATTCTTCAAATAATATGTTTTCTTCCTCTGGCTGCAAGAAGAGAAAGACAGAGTCAAACATATAAATTTCTAGGCATTGTCTAGTATCATACAGGAAAAAAATAGCTACAGTACTTGAAAGGATTACCAATACTGAAGGACTGGTGGTTGGGAATTGGAGATCATAAGTATAGGCAGGCGGACTATTCAAAAAGGATAAAAAGATAAGAAAATGTGCGTGAATTCTCACTAAAAAGCCCAATTGCCTAAATTCTTAATCATCCTTCTCAATCTCTTTTGCTGATTCCTCCTCTTATTCCCAATCTCTTTGTGTCGGAAAGTCCCAGAATACAATTTAATGCCTCTTACGTATACTTAATTTATCAGTAACCACATTTGATCCCATACTTTACACCTATAAACTCGGACCCCAAATCTAATCTACCTCCAACTCATATATACCACCACCTACCTGACATCTCAGTTTGAGGGTCTCAGTATGTCCAATTTGCCACATTTAAACCTAGTCTTTTCCCAAAGCTTGTTCTTCTTCCTCTCACACTAGCCTTCCCATTTCATCTAACACCGGCTGGGATTGGCACATGGATGCTTGCTCTCTCCAAACAATCTTATATTCAGAAGTGATTGTTCAGAAATAATATTAACATCTCTGGCCATTAGAAAAACGCAGATTAAAACACTAAGATTCCATCTTACACCAGAAAGAATGGCAATTATTAAGAAATCAAAGAATAACAAATGCTGGAGTGGCTGTGGTAATAAAGAAACCTCCTTACATTGCTGGTGAGAATGGGAACTAATAAAACAGTATGAAAACCAGTATGGAAATTTCTCTAAGAACTAAAATTAGAAATTCTATATGACCTAGCTATTCCTTTTCTCGAGATCTTCTCCGAAGAGCTGAAGACATCATACTATAGTGATACATGCATGCCAATGCTTATAACAGCAAAAATAGCTAAATCCTGGAAGTAGCTGGTATACCCATCAAAAGGCAAATGGATAAAGAAAATGTGTTATCTATACATAATGGAATACTATTTGGATATAAAGAAGGATAAGTTCAAGACATCTGTAGAAAAAGGAATGCATCTGGAAAATATAATATTGAGTGAAATAAACCAGTCACACAAGCTTAAATATCATATGGTATTTCTCATTTGAGTAAGGCAAAGTACAACCAAAGACAATAATAAACGATGGATAGAAGGAAACAAAGAGATAGACCTTACAAATGTGAACAGATCCAAGAGACCAAGGGAGGAAGGAGGGTGGGAGGCAAAGGGGAAGTAATTAGAAGTAAGATATGCCATGTACAGGCACCTAATGACCTCAATGAATGTAAACATTACATGTCATAAACATGAGCTAACAACAAAAATGAAAATGGGGAAAGGGAATTTAAAGGCAGAGGGAGGGAGGTGTGTGAGAAGGGGAAGAGAACTAAAAAAAGAAACAAGCTGTATTACGTACATGTACCCGCTCTCCAAGAAGAATGTAAACATCATGTACTGCAAACATGTACTAATAAAAGAAAAAAGGAAAAATAAAAGAAAAAACTGAAGTATCTTGGATTCATTCATTATTTTAAAAAAACTCTCATTCTGGGAAAACTATCCATTACTATCTAGATTCCTTAAAAATATTCTAGATTTTGTCTCTGCTGCAATCTAATTCTTCAGCTTTTCATTAGATTCAGAAATTTTTCACTTTTCCTTAAATTCCTAAATTACTAAATCCTAAAAACACCACCATAATTACTCTAATTCTTTCCATCTCTTTTTTTTATTAAACACTTTGTTTAAACTTTGGGGTTGGGAATTATGGCAGTAAATAGAATAATCTACAACTTTAAAGTTCTCATCTAATTTCTGCCCCTACCCTATAGTTTAACTTTAAAATATCTCATCAATGGGGGGAGCGTGAATACTAACATCACTATAAAATTCTCCAAGGTCAACAAGATTTGTCCCCAAATGATGTCACTTTATCTAACAGCCTCACAATTCCACAGACAGGCACCACCTAGTGGCAAGAATAATTACTCCACATAAACAGTTAACACTGCCTGTAGATGTAGATGTAGATGTAAAGTACCTAACAAAATCTAATTCACACTTAGTTCTTGTTCAGGACCCAATTCTGCTAGCACATTTCAAAATCACATAGCTGCTGAATCAAGGGTAATGCCACTTTTTAGGTAACGGTCAAGACTGAAAGGTGAAAAAAAAAGACTGAAAGGTGATTAGTTCAGTGTACTTTCAGCTTTTATAACATCTTTCTGTGAGCCTCTTAAAGTGGAGGGGAGTAAAATCAAGCCTGTATCAAGCACCTACTTTGCCATGTTTAGGGGCAGATTTATATAACATGCACCTCCATATAGTCCTCATAGCACCTCCTTTAGTCCTCACAGTGAGGAAGTAATTTAAACCCCCACTGTACAAGTAAGGAAACTGACTCTCAGATATTAAATAACTGACCTTAAGTAGTACATAAACTATGGAGGCCAATTATCATAATCAGGGGTGATGGAGTGGGCAACAGCTAAAAACAATGGGACTTCCAGAAAAATGGCAGAGTGGTAAGCAAAAACAAAGCAGCCTCTCCAAGATCTGGAATCCAAACACTGAAAAATTAACAACTTGTATAAGAAAAGAAGAAGGGAGGTGGATCCCTGGGACCCAGGAAGGATCTGACAGGAAAACTGGAGCCTACAGAGAGAGAGAAACTGAAGAGGCAAAATGCAATGCCGAAGAAAAGGAAGGGGTAATCTGCACTTTCTCCCTGGATCCTGGCTTGTGATTCAAGAGACTGGAAGACAGACTCTACAGAAACACATTGAAAACAGAGACTCCACAGACCTTCAGGGAGAAATGCGGCAGTGGAATGGACCAGTGGATGCTGCCTGCTGCAACAGTGACTCCAGTCCAAGACCTGGCATATGCCCTGGAGAGAGTGGTCAGACGCCATTATAAGAAGGAGTCAACTGAACCCAGGACTCAAAAGAGCTGCAAATTTGCTTTATTTTAAGGGTTCCCAATGACTTGGTGACAGACAGCCATGAAAGAGGTCCATGATTAGGGAGCCACAGTCAAGCTCGTAAGAGACACTCAAGAGGGTTTAGGCTAAATGACCCAGGCAAGCCCCCAAGGCCAGAGGCCAGCCTCAGTCTGAATTGCAGAGGATTTGAAAGTCCCAGAATTGGCACCCCTGTCCTAATCCTACTGTCTGCTTTCTGATGACTGTATAGACCTGGGTGCTAACTGCCTTCTTTATCTACCAGGACAGGCAGGAACATGTCTTGAATCGAATACTGCCCCAAAACTGTAGACCCTGGAAGAAAATCACATATTCTAAATCACAGAAATTTCTTTTTCTTTTGTTTTTTTTTTTTCTTTTTTTTTTTTTTTTTTTTTTTTTTTTTTTTTTTTTTTTTTTTTTTTTTTTTTTTTTTTTTTTTTTTTTTTTTTTTTTTTTTTTTTTCCATTTTTGTTTTTGCTTTTTGAGAGTGTGTGCACCATTTTCAGTTTGGGAAATCTTCCTTTGTCCTTCCACCTTGCATCTTAGCTCTTTTTCTTACCTCTTTTCTTCTCTCTATATTTTCCTCATCTCCCTTTTACTTTTCCCCCTTAATTGTTTCTCTCCTATTTTTGATCTATATAATTTCTTTTTTTCTCCCTCTTTTTTATCTTCTATTTCTTGCCACTTTTTTCTCTTATCTTTACCTAATTCTATACGTATCCTTCTACTCCCCAATAAGATCCTTTAGACCACTTCTCTCTCCTTCTCATATTACAAAGTTTAGGGTTTCAAAGTTTTCCTCTTGACTTCCCCCATTCCCAAACCCTATATATTTAATAGTATGACTATAAAGCTTTGTTAAACTTTTGATCGTTAACTCTGTAAAGTTACTGTTGAATTATTTTCTACCATTAGTGGACATACAGCTGTCACATTTAATACATATTAGCTGTAAATCACTAACTGCGTTGCCTTAAAGTTTATGTCATAATTGTCATTTTTTCTCTAAGATTGACAGTGGTACATAATTGGTTCTTATGGTATGTTGATGTCTAATTTGCCTTGGATGATACTACTGTAGCTGATTTGCTTGAGATTAACAAGATCACCTTATTGTTGCTATTTCTCTGTAAGCAAACACTCAGATTGCCTTTATGATTTTAACCATACTAGAGTACATTCCCGGAGAAATTACTTGCTGGGCCAACTACATTGCATCTTCCCTTCTCAAATTAGCCAAAGTGGCTGGATCTTGGGACTGTGGCAAAGGATTATAGTTAGCTACACCCAAACATCACTGAAAAGCAACTAAAGAGATCTCTATACTAGCAAAAACTCTAGACCATAAGCATTCTAAAATCTCAGTACAAAACGAAACAAACAAAAAGGAAACATGAAAAGCAAAGATAACAAAATGCCTCCCAAACCACCCAACTCCCTTGAAGTCAATCTAGGGGACACCAAAGAGCACAACAGCAGAAGTCACACACATGAATTACTCAAAAGGATAGCAGAGGAAGTTAGAAAACAGCTCAAAGAGGTGCTCGGAGGGATTAGAGAAGGTACAACTACAGATAATAAAAGTAGTAACCAAAAAGATACAGGAGCTTTCAGAAGACACTAATAAAAAGCTAGATTAGCTAAACAAAATGATACAAAATATGAATGACCAGTTTAGCAAAGAATTAGAGTCCATGAAAAGGTTTCAATCAGAAGCACAGGAGATTAAAAATCATACTGAAAGTATGGGCAGCAGAAGTAACCAATGTGAGGACAGAATTTCAGAACTAGAACACAATCATGCTTTCAAAGACAAACTAATGGAATTCACCTTAAAAACAAGAGGACATGAAAAATGGATCCAACAACTGCTAGATGATGCAAAGACTGATCTAAAAATAATAGGAATAAGTGAAAAATCAGAGGACAATATAAATGGCATTAAAAAAAGCTGTTCACAGAAATAATGGCAGGAAATTTCCCAAATACAGGGAAAGAAATAAACACAAATAAGGGAGGCATTAAAAACTGTTTGACAAAATCCAACATCCATTCATGATTTTCAAAAACCCTGAAGAAAATAGGAATAGAAAGTCATTATCTTAATCTGATAAAAGCCAACTACAACAAACCAAAGCTCAACATCATACTAAATGGAGAGAAGTTGAAAGCTTTCCCTCTAAAATCAGGATCAAGACAAGGATGTCCACTATCACCACTTCTGTTCAATAACATTCTCAAAACATCAGCCAGAGCAAATAGACAAAAGAAAGAAATAAAAGGGATATGGACAGGAAAAGAAGAAGTTAAATTATCATTATATGCAGATGACACAATCTGCTACATAGGAAACCCCAAAAACTCCACCAAAGATTCCTAGAACTAATAATCAAATTCAGTAGCATAGTAGGACACAAAGTCAACACTCAAAAATCAATGGCATTCCTGTACATCAATAATAAACTCACCAAGAGGAAAATTATGGAAACAATATCTTTCGCAATAGCATCAAGAAAAATGAAATACTTAGGAATTAACCTAACCAAGGAAGTGAAAGATCTCCACAATGAAAACTATAGTACTATGAAAAAGGAGATTTAAGAGACTATCAGGGGACTGATAGCTCTAGACCATAAGCACTGATAGCTCAGTGGTTAGAGTGCTTGCCTAGCAAGCACAAGGCCCTGAGTTCAATCTCCAACACCAAAAGAGTATCAGTAAATGCAAAGATACCACCTATTCCTTGATATGGGGAACAAATACAGTCAAAATGGCCATATTTCCAAAAACGTTATACAGATTTAATGCAATCCTGACCAAAATACCAATAACATTTCTTACAGAACTGGAGAAAGCAATTCTAAAATTCACATGTAACCACAAGAGACCTAGAATAGCAAAAGCAATTCCGGGCAACAAGTGCAAGGCAGGGGGGATCACCATTCCGGCCTCAAATTACATCACAAAGTTACAATGATTAAAAAAAAAAAAAACAGAGCATGATACTAGCCCCCAAACAGACTTATGGATCAATGGAACAGAACAGAAGATGCAGAAACAACTCCAGGCATACTCAGCTACATTATTTTTGACAAAGGGGCTGAATTCCTTTGCTGGAGGAAAGACAACCTCTTTAACAAATCATGGGGGAAAAACTGGGTATCCACATGTGAAAGATTCAAGCTAGACCCATATCTCTCACCAGGCACTAAACTAAAAAATCAAAGTGGATCTTTGATTTTTTTTTCTGTTCTGCACTAGAACAGAAACACTCAATCTGCTGGAAGGCAAAACAGGTATAGGCAAAGACTTTCTGAACGAAACTTTGTTTGCACAAGAAACAATACCAAGAGTCAACAAATAAGATCACATCAAATTAAAAAGCTTCTGTACAGCAAAGGAAACCACCAAAGAGAGTGAAGAGACAAGCTACAGAATGGGAAAAAATTTTGCCAGCTACTCCTCAAAGAACTAATATCTAAAATATGTAAAGAACTCAAAAAAATTAGACTCCCCCAAATTTAAAGACCCAATCAAAAAATGGGCATCTGAAACAAATAGGTACTTCCCAGATGAAGAAATACAAATGGCCAATAAATGCATGAAAAAAATGTTCAATACTGCAGGCCATTTGAGAAATGCAAATTAAAGCAACACTGAGATTCCATCTCACTCCAGAAAGAATGGCTATCATCAAAAAATTAACCAATAACAAATGCTGCCGAGGCTATGGGAAAAAAGAAATCCTTCTTCATTGTCAGGAAGAATGCAAACTGACATAACCACTATGGAAATCAGTATGCGGATTCCTCAAAAAACTAAAACTAGAAATTCCATTTGACCTATCTATTCCCCTTCTAGGTATCTTCCCAAAAAACTTAAAGACATCATACCATATCAATGTACCATGTTTCTCCAAATATAAGACCTAACCAGAAAATAAGCAGTGGTCATTACCACGACGATGGCCAGTGTCTTGTAAAAGATTATACCTCAGTATTCCCTTGCTTGGTGGCTACTCTGTAATGGCAAGTAAGGAAAGGTGGATGGGGCTGGCATTTTTGATTGCTAGTTTCATGGCTGATTATTTTCCATTTTGGTCTTATTTTCATGGAAACACTGTAGCAGCACAATTGAAAATAGCTAAATCTTAGAAGCAACCTATATGTCCATCAACAGACTAAATGGATAAAGAAAATATCCTATTTATATACAGTGGAGTACTACTCTGCCAGTCAAAGGATAAACTTGACTCATTTGTAGGAAAATACATGCATTTTGAGACCATAATGTTAAGGGAAGTAAATGAGACACACAAGCTTAAATATCACACAGTTTCTCTTATGTGAAAAACTCAATATATAAATAAAGTGTGACATAAAAGACAGATAATAGGAAAAAAGAGAGAAAAAATAGTTATTGTTACCCAGCATGGACAATGAATGGTTTTGTGTAATTGTCTTATGTGTTTTATAGGTTTTTGGCCTCTTAGGTTGTTAACCTGTATGTATGATAAACAACTTCATAATGACTTGTAAGATAAATACGAGAATCGGATGCTGGCAAAATAAAAGGTGGGGTGGAGGGAAGGGGAAAAAGGAATAGAGATATGTTACTGAACATATACCAATTCCCTACAATGAATGTAATCATTATACACTGCAAACCAGTACTAATAAAAATTAAAAAATAGTCATCTCCCCAACTATCCCTAATCTATTACTAAGTCCTTGAAAAATATGGGAAAATTAAGTAATACAACATATATACAAACTCACTGAGTACTTAGTTTAGTCCACACATAACTGGTTTGAACAGACTAGGGAAATGTACCATTAGGTAGAAGATAACCACACATTAGCTTAAAAAAAAAAGCTCATCTGAGTTCTGAATCTGATGAAGTGTATTAGAAATGTTCTTTGGTACCAGACCTAAGTACAAACCAGGGTTAACAAACCAATATTAACTGAAAGCAGTGTTTCCTGCGTGACAGAGCACAGTGGTTGGCCTGGGGACAAGGAGGTGTCTATGGTAGACACCTCCTGTTCTGAGTCTACAGAGCCTATCTTGAAAAGCTTTCAGTCCTGTGGAGAAGTAGACAGGTCCTTCTACCACGTGGTAGAGGCTGCTTAATCTCTAACCTGTTTCAAGCGAAAAAGGAAGCACTTATAAATTATTTATCCTAATCTTCAAAAGTTTCTCTTTTCCCCTCTCAAGAGAAAGGGAGAAAGGAGAGAGAGAGAGAAAGCCGTGCAAACTGGAGCTTGCATTTCAGAACGCTGTTTTCCAGTAGACACAATCTTTGCAACAAACACTTACTTAGACCAATTCCATTTTAAGAACTAAAGGATGCAACAGATGACAAATAGCTTAGTCAAAGAGGACAAGACTATGGAGCCAAAAAAGAAACCACTATTAGAATTCCAGGTCTGATTAACAGCTTATTTAGATGTTTTTAAAAAAAGATTACTGAACTGGTGTAAATAGATTGGAAAAAGAAAGGTAAGAAGACACAAAGGAAAAAGGAGGATAAATCATAAAAGTGGGTCTCCCTCTTTCTCTTCCTCTTCCTAAATAATTCCATTCTAAAGCCATACGTGCTGCCAAGCAAGGTAGGCATCTATACAAGGGTAGAGACGTAGAGTGAGGGATCAAGGCAACACAGAGACCTGCAGCACAGTGAGGACAGTGTCTAAGCACGGGAGCAACCCTGCTGGGGTGTTAGCACCAAAGCAGAAGACACAGGGCATAACAGTAGCAGACTGCACATGGCAGCATCCGAGCTAGAACATGAGGAAGGCATGCCCCAGGGATGGAGGAGGAACGTAGAGCATACTGTGTACTGGAGCCCAAACAGGATGAGCAGAGCCTCCAAGCAGGGCTGCTCAGCATTTAGTTTCAGAACTCAAAGTATGTCAGAGCCAGAATGAGATGAGAAAGGTCCTTAAGGGTTCAGTAGGTAACTATATTAAGGATAATATGACCAAGGCTTCTCACTTACCAAGGATGGAAAAAATAAGGAAAGGAAGAAAACTGAAGATGAGACTGGAAACTGAGGCACGTATTCTTCGGAAGTATCAAGGTCATGAGAGTCAAGGAAGATAGAGGAACTGAAGGAGTCTGAAAGAGACATGCAAATTCAAGGCAAGACATGTTGAACATAATGATATGGTATATTAACTATTGTTATTCTCTTATTAGTTTGTCATGAAATGTTTGATTTTTTTATAAAATAAAAAGTAACTGAAAAAATAAAGACAGGGCATGGTTGTAGGCTGCATTATTTTGCTATAAACCAAATTATTGGAACCATTGATGAAACATGAGTAAGATTTCAGAATTAGATAGTGGTATTTCACCAATTGCTGATTAATTAATCCGATGAATTTCTCCTTTTGATTTTTATATTGTGGTTATGTAAGAGAACCTCTCAAAAACTCAAGAGAACACATTAAGTATTAAAGAGTAATAGAGTACCAAATTCACAATGTATTCTCAAGTGGTTCTGCGGGAAAAAAACTACATAAATTTCAATTTTTCTATGGATTAATATTATCTTAAATTTTTGTTTCAAGAAATGAGTCAGAACAGAGAGACTTTCACATAAAATGTCAGTTTTTTCTTGTGATCAATATCAAATAAAAGAGCTCAGCTCTACACAAAAATGTGCTGTGACAGAACAGACCCAGGGACCCTCAGAATCCAGGGGCTGATAGGCCTGGATGCACCATGACATAGAAGTAAAGCTCCAGAGAGAAAGGTGAAGGTCCTCAGGAACCACAGGACAAGAAGATGAAGGAGGCCATGGGGGATACAGGTTACATGAGGTATTTAGGATTTAGGATATTTGGAACAGTTTGGAATAAGGTAAACTAGAGGTATCCAAATTGCACATGAATCATCTGGCCTCCAAGATAACAAAAGTGAAGAATTGTTTAAATGATTAAAAATACTTTCAGTGGTGCACAGAATATGAAGGAAAATACTGAGCATCGAGCCAGAAAGGTCCACTAAAACTATTGGTAGAGGCCTAAAATACTAGGTTTTAGATGTCTCTATTTTATTTGCTAGGCAACAGAAAGATATTAAAGGATTTGAGAGCAATATCCTGGTTGTAGGAGAGATTAGGAGAGATTGGAAGAAGGAAGATCAGTGGAAGATTACTGTAATAGGATTAGAAGGGCTGAAATAAATGCAAAAGTAGGAGTTGAAGAGAGATTTGATTCATGAAGCACTACAAATTTGACAGGATTTTCTACCTAATCACACACAAAAAAAGAATAGAGAAAGATTACTATGAGCCTTGAAAGTGTAGGATCCTTAAGAAAAACTAAACTGCAGCAGGACGAAGAGAATAGGTGATGCTAGTGATTCCAACCAACAAATTGATGCTTTGGTATCAATAAAATATTCTTTACTATTATTATCCTTCTCACACTTTGTATACAGTCCTTTATTAAATTCTCCTCATTGGCAATGTGGCTGTTTAATCTGTTCCCTGATAGGACCTTTATTAACAAACCCCCTATCTTTATCAGCTATAATTATCTCCATAATATATACCAACGCTAAATTTAGTTCCCTCCATTATCTTTACACAAAGTTCCAGTCAAAAGCCTTTTCTAGGATCCAACTGGCCCATTCTATCTTTGGTTTCTTTTGTTGCCTTTCAAGATGCTGCAACCTAAAATACCAAAAGTAATATATGTCTTCATCAGCCATTATGGAAACTTGTGTCTCCAGAGAAAAGAAACCTGAGGATATCAGAAAAGCTCACACTTGTGGATCAGAAAGCAACAACTCCCTTATCTGCTTAGAGACACACTGCACCACGTAAACTAGCCCAGCTTTCCTGAACTATGGTTCTTCTCTTTCAAGATGTTTGCCAAAGGCTTGTAAGTCTACCTGTTCTATCAAGAATGTGAAACTGACCAGTAGGTGCCCAAAAATGTCTCAGTTAAACTACTGGCACTGAAGAACTAACCTTTCCCTGCTCGCCTGACAGGACAAAATACACTAAGATGTTGAAGAATGAAGCAAGTAACCAATCACCAGCCTGTTCTAAGAGAATCTTGGAACGGCCAACCCACCTACTGAAATTCCGGCTCCTAGAGCCAAACTCTTTTACCATTCAGAGCTGGAAGCTAAGTTCCCCCAGTAAGCTATGGTCCACAGTGAAATAGTTACCTAGGACTCAGCAACACTGGGGATGATGGTGCAAAAGAATTGAGTGGTAAGGGTGGGAATTCACCAAAACTAAACTTGGAGAATTTTTTGGAGGTTTTTTTGGTGCTGGGGATTGAACTCAGGGCCTTGTGCTTGCAAGGCAAGTGCTCTACCACTGACCTAAATCCCCAGCATGCTTTGAGAGTTCTTGAAATCACATTGTAAATTCAAAATCTCACACAGAAAGGAATCTAAAATCTGGAATATTAAATCAGAAAAAATATGCTTGTTATGGTTTAAATCTGAAGTGTCCTCCAAAAATTTATCAATAGGATTAATCCCCAATGGAGTGATGCTGAGAGGTGGGGCCTAAAGAGAGTAAATCATGAGGATACTAACCATTAGTGGGCTCTGAGGAATCAGGGCCTAGTTGGAGGAAGCAGTTCACTGGGGGCATGTATTTAAAGAGAATATCTTGCCCCCTGCCTCTCTCTCTGGCTTTTTTTCCCTCCCTGCTTCCTGGCTACCATGAGGTAAGCAGCTTTCCTCTGCCACATCCTTCTGCCAGACTGAAACCTCTGAAACCAAAATAAACCTTTCCTCCTTTAAATTGTTTTTCTCAGGTACACAGTCACACTGACAAAAAGCTAACTAACACGGGTCAAGTGGGATGTACGAAAGTCCATCTCTGTGATAAATCACTAAACCGTACAAAAGACAGGATGGTAAAAACTCAACTGACTGCGAACAGGAGCAACAACTGAGGAAGGCAGTGGCATATGAGAAGCAGAAGACAAAGGACCACTAGATATGTTGCTGCGGTTAGGAATGACATCTCCTTTAAAATACAATAGGATAGAATGAAATTCCTTTTCAATCTCTTCTTTTTAATACATAGCTTATACCTCTTTAAAAATGCCACCAACCTAGGACTTAGCTGTCTGATCCTAACACAAATGAGATTATATTTACAAGGCAAAATTCTGGGTGCCTTTCTTCCATCCCATCTCTCTCTAAGCTAATGGACTGTTCCAACAAGAACTGCCTCCACATCAGAGAAAGGTCTATAATAAATAGGAAACAGATTTCCCAAAGAAACACCAGAAACCCATTTACTAACCCTACAACATCTGCATATTTTGGAATACAGTCACATTTTTGAAGGAGTAATCTGGAATATAGTTCCTATATCTTACTAAATGGGTTCAGCAAGATTAGATTATGTATTAAGAAGTGGAAAAAATATAAATATATCATGTCCACAGAATGAGAATGTCAGAATAAAAAGGACCGTTTAAGAGTAGAGTCTAAATACAGTATTTTTACCATTCCCCAAAATATAACATTATGTAAATAAAAGAAAAACAAAAATTTGTTGGTGGCTAAAGCTTGTAACTAAGTATAACTATCATAATCTCAGATTGCAAATATTTATTTTTGTCACAAAAAGTCTCATCCCAATGACTTCATAATGGAGCAAAAACTAATAATTTAAAACAAATATATAGTATTTTGAAAGACACGAAACTGGAAATGGGAACTAAAAAAATATACTATTTAACAATCAGTAACCTAGCAAAATGTTGAAGTCTGATAAAACATCAAGAGTTAGTGAAGACGTTGAGAAATAAGAGCTTACATATATCACCAGTGGAATAAACTCTTCACTGATTCCCTGTATTAGAAATAATCCACATCTTTGCCAGATGACTTTGCACGAACACCCACTAGAATTAAGAGAGTATATGTTCCCATTTTGTAGATGTTGGTTTGGTCATGTGACTCGCTCTGGGCAATGAAAAGTGGTGGGAATGACAGTGGGCCAGTTCAAGGTATGGCCCATATGAGGTTTTACCTACTTCCACTCACCTTCTGCTTCTGCCACTTTCCACGAGAAGAACATGTCCTGATTAGCCATTTGTCCAAGAGAATGAGAAATATAAAACTGACCTGAACCTAATGTCAATCAAATCTGCAAACTGGAGTTCAGAGCCTGGAGCTGAAAATCTATCTGAGTTCATCTGAGTGCAATAACTCACAAATCAACAGGAAAAAATAAAGTACTTCCTGCCTTGAGCCATTAAGTTTTGAAGAATTTTGTCTTTTTGTTGGTTTTAATGTAACATTACTGTGTCAATAAGTAACTATCATTCTCTACAGCAATGTGGCAATACCCAATAAAGCTGAAGATGCTTATGTAGCCCAGACACAGATACTTCCGGTATGTGCCCCTGATGCTGTGGCTCTCAATCAGGTCTAACACCTCCTTTTATGAACAACTTATTCCAACACCTCTTTCTATCCCGTAACAAACTTAATGATCTACCTATTAACACACATAATGTTTTTTTAAAAAAATTGACATAATACCCTAACTACAATATAAAGAAAGCCTGGTGTGGTGGCACATGGTTGTGATCCCAACACTAGATTCCAAATTCAATCCCAGCCTGGGCATTTTAGCAAGACTCTGTCTCAAAATAAAAAAATTTTAAAAAGCCTGGGACTGTAGCTCAGCACGAAGGCACTAGGCTCAGTCTCCTCTGTGTGTGTGTGTGTGTGTGTGTGTGTGTGTGTGTGTGAAATAAGCAGAACATAATTTGTAACCAAGGTTGGAGTAGGAAGAGGCAAGCATGCTGCTTACAGTGCAAAGTTTAAGTGGGCAAAGTCATGAAGTGCTGAAGTCCTACCTGCAGAACTCAGAATATCTCCTTAAAGTTTGCAGCTAACGACCTCATTTGCCTCACAACAGTCCTGGCCCCACTTAAATAAAATTATATTAAAATGCAAATATTTTGGTGATTCTTAGAGAGGACTTAATGAAGTAGACTAGACATTCATTTGCACACCTATGTAACATCACTGTGAATGCAAACTCTATAAATGTGATACAGGGGGGCTGTACTAGTGACTCAGATACTATAAAAAGTATTCACTCCTATTGGAGTCATGAGCTTCCAAACTAGTGAACAATTCTCAGTAAACCTCTGAATAAAGTAAAGTCTTCCTTCACCTAGCATGGCAGTTGAATTCTTTTGTTTTGTGGTTTTTGTTTTTTTTTTTTTTTTTGGTGCTGGGGATCGAACTCAGGGCCTTGTGCTTGTGAGGCAGGCACTCTAACTACAGAGCTAAATCCCCAGCCCTTGGCAGTTGAATTCTTAAAAACAACAGCATATACAATAAAATACCAAATACTGACATAGATACTCCACTCGTGAGTTGGATAAAAGACTGAATATACCAATTGGCAACACCAGACCATAATATTACAATAGAATTCAGGTCCAAAGCTGCAACAACCAGTCCAGAAAAGCAAGCCACAATGCTATGGAATAAATGTTTACATCTACCCAAAATTCATACATTGCAGTCTAATCCTCAATGTGGTATTTGGAGGCGGGGCTTTGGGAGAAGTACTTCAGGTCATGAAGGCAAAGTCTTCAATACCTCAAGATATGAAAGACAGAGACCACACCATGGTCATCATTCCATTTCTCCATACCCACCCAAGCATTGTGACTCGCTAATCATATGACTCCACGAATTAATTCATGGCAAGATACTAGAGGTCCAACATAAAAAATCCCTTTCTACAGTGCAACAAATCAACAAAAAAGATCTGAGAAGAGATTAAGGAATTTTGCTTTGAAATTACCCATAATGTTTAAGCAATTCCAGAGAAATTACGAAAGTAGGCAACAGAGCACAAAAAGTTATGCAGTAAAGTTAAGAAATAGATATAAAAACGTTATTCATTTGGACTCGGAATGGAGTTCCTACTGCTGCTGTCATACATTTCTCCTCAAAACAGAAAACAATTAAGAACATGTATGAAAGCATGGGAAGGGAGGGCTGGGGATTTGGCTCAGTGGTTAGAGTGCTCGCCTAGCAAGCACAAGGCCCTGAGTTCGATCCCCAGTACCAAAAAAAAAAAAAAAAAAAGGAAGTATGAAAAAGGAGAATAGATCCATTTAAATTAGTCTAGAAACTAACTTGAGAAAAAGCTGAGTCAGACAATGAGAATTATAGAAGAAAGTCAGAATTATATTGGTAGCAGCAATAGTAGGCTACAACAAAATATTACAATGTATTGAGTACTCAGATGTGCTGGCTCTGACTTCGGCTTTACTTATTTAATATCCATAATAATCCTATGAATTGCCCACTATTACTATCCTCAGTTATAAATAAGGTAACTAGAGTTAAGATCACAAAACTGGTAAACAATTTGAAACCACACTGAAAATGTGGTAAGGGCACCATCAATTTTATTGCAAGTTAAAGTAGAAAGGCTGGCTACAATTAGCAGAAAGGTCCCATGGGACTTGACCAGCAAAACCTACACACTTGCCTGAAGGCCTCTAACTAGACCACTGACAAAAGCCATTGTTTAATAGCCCCAAGGAGGGAACTAGTAAGAAGGGAAGGTGGGACAGAAGTCTTAAGTGCCAGGAGCCAGAATTAACAGCTCAGCTGGAACACTTACAGACAAGGGTGAGCATGTGGGGGCCATCCCTGAGGGCAGGTAAGTGCTGCTGGGCCCTGTGGGGGTTTAGAGCCCTCCAGAATGGGCCCACAACTGTTATTACATAGTCATACAAACATAACCCCAGTCTTACTCTCTATGCAAATATAGTTTAAGAAGTCGAGGTTTGAGTTACTTTGTGATTAGTGCCAAAAAAGGAAGTAGAAATGATAGAAACTCACAAATAGCAAAGTGAATCCTTTGATGTTGCCAAGACTTTACCACGTACATCATGGGTGGTTTGATTTCCTAACAGCGCTCTTATTTCTAAAAGTAACATATGACATGTTAATTTTTTTTTATTGATTTGAGAATTTTACTATCCTGTTTTGAACGTTTTTCAACGTCCTGCAGTAAGAAATCCAGAACAGGAAATCAGAGGATGGGGCTGGGGATCTAGCTCAGTGGTTAGAGTTCTTGCCTTGAAAGCTTAAGGCCCTGAGTTCAATCCCTGGAGCGCGGGCGCGCGCACACACACACACACACACACACACACACACACACACAAACATACAAACAAACGAAAAGAAAGAAAAGAAAAAAAAAAAGGAAATCAGAGGATGAAAGCAATGAGCCAGGACTAGGAGGGAACTCTTTTCACTTTAATGCAAGGTGTAAATGATGTCATTTCACAAACAGTTGGGCTTCCTGCCTACAAACGTATCTGAACTTTGCCTAAACTATTTAAAATATCCAGTAAATACACTGATCTGAAAGGAGCAACACTGTCTACCTGTATGTTCCAATGTTCTGGCAGGCTAATCAATGCTAAAAAGAGATTTCCATAAAGCCAAGTATCAAAAGTATCAATATGTGAACATCATGTTTTAATGAAATGTAACAAATCATGGAAACAATAAATGACTAACAAAGGCATATTCTTCACTAAAAGGACAGTTTTAATATCTACATATTTTTATATATTATTTTGTTTTTGCAGAAGAAAACACTTTTAAAAGAATTTATATTTTACTTTCTTAAAAGCTTTATGTTTTTAACATCTTTTGGTGCTGGATATTGAAGCCAGGACCTCATGCATGCTAGGCAAGTGTTCTACCACTCAGCCCCTATATTTTACATCTGAGTCACATTTATTCCTAGAAAATGAATTGATCATGAAAGAATAGCTGGCCATAATGTTCAAATCACAGCAGGCAGAAAGCTCTTGCCTGTAACCACTACTACACATATCCATTTTCCCTGCTAGTTCCAGCCTGCTAATCACTATATTTACCAATATAATTTAATAAATAAATCCTTATTTTTCTCTTAAAGGCAATCCAGTTCTCACGCAAGCTTTTCATTTAGATTTTCTCCAGCTCAAACAGTGGCACTTTTGTTTGTCTTATCTTTTTTAAGGATCTTATTTCTCTCCTCTATCACATTTATTCTCATGGTAAAGCTAAAAGTGTTCATTTTTTAAAAAGTGTTCATTTTTAAGAACTACAGTTCCTTTAACTGCCCCTTAAAAGCTCCAAGAAATTGTTACATTATTTTCTGTAGGCAATAAAAAATAAGTTAGTGTAAAACCCAAACATGAATAGGAATATTTTTATAGCCTAAACTAATTAATACCTGCATATATTTGCTCAAACCTTTTTTTGTGTGTGTGTGCTGGGGATTGGACTCAGGGCCTTGTGCTTGCAAGCCAAGCACTCTAACCACTGAGCTAAATCCCCAACTATTTGCTCAAATTTAATGTTATGTTGTCATCAATTCTGTAATTCCCTCCAACAGTTTGTTCAAATAATTTAAGAAAAAATGTTTTTTACTGTGTATGATTAAATTGGCTATACAATTTTTAAATTACATTTTCGGAATTTTACTAAGTGATTATACAACTACCAACTTGGAGAAAAAACTTCAGAAGTGGGTTTCTAATATTTAAATAGCTTAATCATGCTTTGTCTCTCAAATAGGACTGTACAATTTAAAATACTGTTTCCTTTAAAAAATTACAAAACCACTGCTTATAAGAAATATATTTCTGCAACATACACAAGTTAAGGAAAAAAAAGAAATTTTCTCTAAACCATAGTGTCAACTATGAGCCTAAACTGAGAAAAGTATAATTTGTTTAGTTTTGCTTTAAAGATGCCAGTGATAGAGGATAATTTTACATACACACACACACACACACACACACACACACACACCCCAACTCAAGCCCTAAGGAAAAGTGCAAACCAGGTCATATCGGTTTGCAACACTTTCCAAATCTAAACATATATCAGACAAAGAGAACCAATTGATTTAAGTGGCTGTAGGAAATTACAAAGCACATCAACAGCATTATTTTATAAGTTTTATTTGGGATGCTAAATAAACAGGACCTATCGGATAAATGAAAAAGGCTAATATGGAAGGTAAGTAAATTTCATTCTTTTAGTTCAAGTCAAGAAATTGAAAATAATTAACAAGGAGAACTGTAGGGATTTTACTAGTATCTACTGGTAGTAAAACAATACCTCAGAATGGTATTATAACTGACTTCAAAACAAAACAAAGCCTCTACTCTAGACCTCCCATAACTTTAGGACCAAACTGGTCAGCACAGAAGCTGCTGCTTTTTTAAAACTATTTTATACCTCAGCACATCTACTGTTTGTATTATTTTAAATTGTTAAGCTTTTTCATAACAAAATAAATAGAACTTGCTCACTGACCTAAGAGATTCCTTTACAGTCCCTTAACTCTCTAAATGTTTGCTAAAACTTCTGAAAGACTGACTGACACTTTGCAAAGATCTTTTATTACATTTGGAGATCGACCAGAGTTCTCCACAGAGTTATGAGCAACTGGTACACTTTCTGCTTCCTAAAATTCAGAGGGGTAAAAAAATATCCTTTCAGGTAAATGTTGCTTCATTTTGCTGAGAGTTAGTAATTGCAATTAAACAATGATTCTTCTGACCATGGACACAGCTAATAAAATACTGCTAGAGCTAACTGGGCCTGTCAGTTTCTTATTTTAGCAAAGTAGGTAGTGCACGAATGCCTGCTATATTTAAATGATGGGTAAGAGTGACACACGAGCAACTGTCCTGCTCCACTATAACACCAAGAAAGAGTTTTATTACGTATTTTCTCTCTTCTGGAAAACTCAAAACTCTGTAAGTGTTGTCGGATGGGAAGGGGGATTCAGAAAATATATCTCCAGGTTCTTTATTCACGCAGGCAATGAATTGCAGGAGCGAATTTTAGGGCATTGGGAAAGTTTATTTAAGTAACAAAAGGGAGACTGGTTTGGCCAGGTGGGTAAAATAACTAGCCGATGCTGCAGTTAGAATCTGAAAAGGCCTAGGAGACTAGGGAGCAGGGGGCAAGCGCACAGGGCAGAAGCGAGAGCGCGGGGAGAGAGGGGGCCAGCGAGGCAAGAGGGCGAACTCCTGGTGCCATTCATATTTATCTGGATTCTGTTCTCGTGAGAGTTTCTGGATCCTGTGAGAAGAGGGGCGGTTGGAATTTCGCGCCCCAGGCTGACATCAGGTCAAAGCCACTCCCCAAGGTCATATTCATCTTCCCAGCCAGGTCAGGCCACGCCCTATTCCTATGTCATAAGGATATCTTCACAATGGCATAATAAATGTACCAAAGATGCTGCGAGATATTATTTCATGTTTACAACAAACATTATTCAATAGTGTGGTTCCAAACAATTAATAACCTGTTATCCTGATTGGTGCAATTTTAGAAAGAATATATAGGAAAAAAGATCACATATATTTTAACCTGTCACTTCACTGTGAGACACAAGCCTATAGAATACAAGCTTCTGGCAAAGCAGTCCACTATAATGCCTTAGCTTTAAAGAGTGTTTTACAGTCTAAAAAGTACCTTCTTGCTCATTTTTACCATGAAGCTGTATTCTGGTCAAGGAACCGTTTCCTTCACCAAGCCTGAAAGTAACTATCTCAGAAACACAAACATTCAGAGAATGTCCACAGATGTGCCCATTACAAACTAAGATGTATAAACACTCTGCACATCGTACATTGCACTCTGTAAACTTTGCATGTCCAGTTGCACATTTTCTGTCGATCCCATTCTACCCCCACATCCAGTCACCGAACCATTCCCCCCACCTCACCAGTCATGTTTTTGTTTACTGTTGCTTTGTTTTGTTTTGTCTTGTGGTTTTTTTTTTTTTGTGACAGGCTCTCACTCTGTAGTTCAGGTTGGCCTCCAGCTATGTAGTCCTGGCTGGCCTGAAACTCACTGCCATCCTCCCGCCTCGGTCTACAGGTGCTGGGATTACAGGTCTGTGCCACCAGGCCCAGCAGCTCACCCACCATGTTTACACTCCACCTGCTCTCCTTCCCCTTAGTGTTTCCTCAGTTTCTCCATTAGTTGTTCTTCTGGCAACCACCTCTGAATATGCAAGAATACACTCTTGTTCCTTCTTGTCTTTGAACTTGTGCCCAGTCACCTCAGGAGAATCCTTTGGGACTCGGCAAATAACAAGACCAGTCTTTAATGCTAAACGGTAGCAAAAGTCCTGTGACTCGGAAAAAGGAAAATCGTGGGAGGTGAGGTGAAGTAAAAAAAGGGCCACAAGTGCCAGCAATCTTGGACAGCCTTACAGATACCCAATCTAAGTCACACATTCATCTTTTCAAGTATCATCAAGCATCATCACCAAACAATGACCATATAACAGAAATACAAACAAGAAAAGCCACAATCCTTGCTCTCAAACTCTTCCGAAAAGTAAGCAAACAGACCCTTCCAAAAGTACTGCAAAAGTCTCCACTACATTTTCATCCTCATTCATCAATTAAGCGGCTTTTCTATTAATATGCACTTTTAAATGCATTCACTTGAATTGTTAGGACAAACAAGTAACTAATTTTTTTGTTGTGAACAATTTTCATTTCACGTGTACAAAAAGGATATCATCCATCTTAAGAGATACAAACAGACTTTTGTGAACAATTCCGGGGAGTCTAAATCAATGACAAAGCAAGGCAACACAGTGCCTGACTCATACAAGAACTCAATAAAGGTTAATAATGCTTCACCCCTCCCTAGTTCCAATCAACCAATTTATTCTCAAATTCATTTTTAAGACATGATGTGACTCATATGCTTCTTGTTCACAGGAAGCAAAGCACATCTGGAGGCATTAACAAACATGTAAGCACATTAGCAGATGCCAATTCTTCAACATAGAAAACAAGTGCAGAGACTTGGAGGAATACAACTGAGCAGAGATTGTGTGGCCAAATAACAGTTGACAGGAATGATACAGGTCCAGTTTCACAGGCACCTGCCCCTCTCCAAATGACTGACTAAACTAATGGATGGATTAACTAATAAATGAACACAGTTCAGTCAATGAAATGAACAACTACAACTACATTTACAATATATGACTGCTGATATTATTTATATGCTATGCCCACAGTTCAAAGCTAAATGTTATCTCACTTAGACACCAAGGTAAAAAAGCCTAAGAAATAGATTGTTGTCATCATCTTATAAATGGAGAGTCTTACAAAGTAATCTGTTTAAAGTTACCCAACATGTGGAAAACTAGAATTTGAATCCAAATCTTCTAATTTTATGTTTTCTATTCTAATTTTCTATTTTATGTACAATGTATCCTTATAAAACGGATAGCTGGTATCCATTTTTCTCAATGGGTATATAATATTTTGTGGAGAAAGAAGTACTCTGGAAAAACCGGCTATAAAACAAATTTCTATAATGCTTAAACTATTTTCACCCTGACCTCTCACATAACTTCAGAAATTATTCCGAAAATTAGAGGAGGGAGCAGGCTAATACATGAACTTAAAGTAATGCTGAACAATGCTAAAGTATTTCTAATCACTTCAAATTATGTTACTGTGTGTTAAGTTTCATTATGTGTGTTAATGTTCTGAAAATTTTCCCAACTAAATCTTCCTTCTACTCTATTCTCCACACAGGTAACAATTTCTTCCTCGGCAGAACCCTAAGCTACAAACTTACAGATAATATGAAGTGCTTAACTCTGCAAATCCCTCTTGGCCACAGTAAGTCATGTTACCCAAATTGGCTCCCAGAGCTACCAACTTTTGACTCTTAACATTCTTTATATTAAATTTACACTACAGATCAGAAGAACAGCCTTTCTTAAATCCTACCCCCAAAGAATGAATCAAAACACATTAATATTTTGAAATATCAGTGAACATTTCAGGGTATTAGTCATCCTTTTACTTAGTAAATACAATTCTCAACCTGAAAGGGAAGAAAATGTCCAAATGGGGAAGGGAACAAGGGAGGGGGAAAGGAACACAGGGACAAGAGAAATAAGAAATGGAAGGAAAAGATGGAAACAAAGCTTTTGTAAATAGGGAGGCAGGAGGGGGTGAAGGGAGGGGAATGGGAAAAAAGAAGCAACAAGATATGTCATGTACAGGTAACAAATCCCCTATGATGAATGTTATCACTATGTACATCTAAAATGTACCATTAAAATAAAATTTAAAAATTTTTTTAAAAAAAGTAAACTGGAATAAACTGGGTTATACTGACCAAAAAAAAAGAAAGAAAAAGAAATGACGACATGGTAGATTTCCAAATCATTTCCTAAAAGACAGTGTTACTGCCAAATTACCACAACTGCCTGGCATAGTTTTCCACTCATTCAACAAATACAAATTGAGCATGTGTCAAGCCCAGCCACTGTTCTAGATCTGAGGACACAGTAAGACAGACAAGACAAAGGGGCCCTCTACTTCATAGAATTTACAGTCACACGTGAGACAAAGTAATAATGAATAGGCAATAATTACATCAAACAGTGCTAAGTGCTACACAGAGAACTCAAGTCTTGTGAAATGATAGTGACAAAACAGTTCTTTTTGAAGCCTGGCAAAAGAAGTGAACTTCAGCAGAGATGTGAATGGCAAGACTACCACTCAAAAATCAAGTGGCAATGCATTTTGGTTAGAGGGGACAGCCGATACAAAGGCCATAACACAGAAACAAGCTAGGCACGTTTTAAGACTAAGGAAGAATCCCAGCTTGAAGGGAAGGGGTAGTGAAACAGAGGTACAAATTCAGATTCTAGGATAACAAGGGGGCTAGATCATCAGATTTTGTAATACATTTGTATTTTCTTTTTGGTGCAGCAGAAAGTCACTGAAGGAAGCTACATAAAATTTGGAGGTGTATTCACTAAGAAGTAGAGTCAAAACTATATACATACCGATATATATACATTCACGCTGCTGCTACACTTAACGAAATTCATCCTAAGACACTGACACAGAATCTCAGAGCTAGAAAGAACCTTAAGGGAAAAAAAAAAAAAGCCATCATTTTAAATACACAGAAATGGAAGGCCTGCAGAAAAAAGCACCAGCCAAATGTGGTGGCACATGTCTATAATCCCAGCATGCAGGGCCTGAGGCAGAAGGATCGCCTCAAGTTCAAGGCCAGGAAAAAAAAAAAAAAGGAATCATTTACACAGCTTATTGCTGAGAGAAATACCTCCAAGAGTAAATAAGAGCAACTAAGAAATCTGGGATACATCCTAAACTCAAAGCTGACATTAATCAGAAAAATTGTCCTTTTAGGTGTTCACAAACTGGACCACCATGAATTAGATAAATAATCAGAGAATTTAATAGTGACAGCCTCGGACCTCAATGCAAAAATGAAAACAGACAGAGCACATACCCTGTAAAGTGATCAATTCCACTGTTCCAGGCCCAACTCACTATATCCACAATAACGTGGAGATGTATGTATCCAGTGAATAAGGACCTACTAGGTGCAAGGACTTATACTAGAAGACAAAGAACTAGAGCCCAGAAGAAGAGATAAACATACGCATACAGAGAGACATGCACACAAACATACGTAAGGTATAAACTGTCAATATGCTTCTCAAAAAACACACTGTGAAAGCTAGAGAAAAAATGTCCTTCAGTTGAAGGGCTCAGAAGCCAGCATGCAAGCTGGTTCTTGAAGGATGGGTGTGATTTACAGTTAGAGGAGAATATTTTGGACAATATGCAAAACACAGACAAAAGTCATATATATAAACTGCAACCAGGCCAGACAAGATACCGAGGGTGTTAATTAAATTCAGAGCAACCATTTCAACAAGGAAAAAAAAAAAAAAAAAAAAAAACCAGAACTGAGCTGTAGCTAATATGATTTCAACAGTATAAGAGTCTTGCACCTGTATTTATCATTTTAATTAACACAAAAATGTTTTATAACATAAACACTATAAGCCTAGGTCAGCCTTTTATGCATCAGTTTTCTAAAAGGAATCAAACAGGAACTAAAACTGGAAAAATCACTTAAACTGAATACTGCAAAAATGGCAAAGGTGCATATTTTAAGAAAAGGCATATCGTGTAAGGTGTTTCAAATGCAACATCTAAAACCTAGAACACAGAGTAGATGCAACAGTGCTATTAGCATCACAGTATAAGGAAATTACACTGTTTTTTAGACAAATTATTTACCTGTTTTTTAATAATACTCTGCATTATTGCTTCAATCTGCAGTTAATTTTCTGCCTTTCTGGTAAAGCATTGTTTTATGATATTAATTTGCTTGAAAACTGACAAGTAATATAACTTGGGAGTATTTTTAAGTCTTGTTAAAAGTTCGTTCTATATTCAGTAAACCATAAAATTATTTTAACATTCTCCTATTCAACTCAAGCATCAAAAATGAATTTTCAAAGCTAACTACTGTGTGCTATTCCTAATACATTTATTTTCTCCCCTTCCTAAAAAAACCATTCTTCATTGTAAGAGTTGGTTGCCTCTGTAAAGTCTTCTCTGTGTTTTCTAACAGAATAAAATTCTTGGAACGGTATCCTAAATGGTACCAGCATAGTGCAATGAAAAGCAAACCCAGCCAGGTGAGAGTAAGGAAGTAGTATCATGAAACTAAATTACACCTTCAAAAGGACCTTAAAAGTATTTTTACTTGGAAAACTACACATGATCTAAGAGCTAAAAACAATAACAACAACAATAACAACAATAAAAGATCATACAGTTGTTCATTCGAGTCCTTTATTGTTTTAAATTAAAATTTCACATGATTCATGGTTCTCTGCATCTGATCTGCACTTATATAACTCTGTGCCTTCAGGTGGTCCACACCTCCACATTCCAAACTCAGAACCAAACTGCCTGCACCCTCCAACCCTTAGTTCAAGGGAAATTCCCATCAACTTCCCCCACTCTACCTTGCATTATCAGAATATATGCTAATGTTATAAACTCCTTATTTAGCTTGAGTTTCATAAACTCGCACATTTTTCTCATGATAGCATCTGCCACAGTGTCCTATGCACAGGAGACCTTCAAGAAATTCACAAAATAAATCAAACACATTTACCACAAAATACCAATGAAATGAGGTTAAAATTATTAAAATTCTCACAAGTAATCAAGATATTGAGGAGAACGTGTTACACAGATATCCAAGAACAACTCAGAATATTTTACCAAATTCTACCTCCTCCTACTGTGCAGAATTTGGCCTGTGTCATGGAAACCCTGGCTTCCGGCTTTCCCGGTAGATCTGCCTCCCCTTGATAGTAGGAAGTCATGTAATACCTGCAGCTCCCCTAAAAGCAGTTCTACACTCAGCAGCCTCTCAAGGGACTCACTTGCCTTCATCACAAGAAGAGCAAGCGGCATAGAATTCAAAGGCAACCAAATTAGCCCCATTAGAACCCACTTAGGTATCCCTGAAAGGCGGAGCTTGACCACAGGAGGGCAAGGTCTTGCCTCGCCTAGAGGGGTGCTAGTTAGCAAGTTCTCTCCCTGAAACTTTCCCCTCAATAACTTTTAGAAACTTGTTCCCAAGGGGAAGGGGAATTGGCAAGGAAAAGGGGAAGAAATTAAGTTGACAGCAATCTTTTGGCAGCCTTCCTACTACCATTTCTCACTTTTACTTAGAAAAAAAGGCCTCCAATGTCTGCCAGTATTTCTCAAAAAAACCTGATCTGTTCGGGGTGGCTTACTTCCATAATTTCATGTCTCAAAACTGATACCAGAGTCTCTCCTCTGCTACATTCTCATAGAAAGAGCAGAGAGGCGAGTGTTCTCTGTGTGCTTCTCCTTTTATCTTCCTTTATGACTAAAATCTGCATAAAACCACACTGAAAACAGAAGTCCAGCATTACTGGAAAAAGAGTTTCAGACTCACTCAATCATGAGGCCACCGAGGTACAGCCAGAGGGCTGGCTTATCTTCAAATTTTCTCTTTACATGTGTAAGCCCAAATGAGAAATGCCCCTTCACAAATTCACAAAGGCATCTGTGAGAAATGCTAGATTTGCTGGGAGAAGACCTAACGATCTTCTTCCTTAATCTGCAGCTTTTCCCAATAGGTATTTTGCATCTTACCTGTTTTGTCTAAAGCGTTGCTATGTGGCACTTGCGTGTACATGCATGAATACGTACATAGATGACTAGTTAACCTACTGTATTTAAGCAAACGTGGCATACACATAATGTGTATCAATGAGAATTGTCACATTTTTAAAAATTCTACAGTACATTTTCTGGGAGGAAAAAAAAAAAACAATGTATTTACAAGTAAATCCATGATACATATACTCAAATTCTTAAAAGTTCAGAACTTTGGGACAGGAAGGTACCATAAAAGATATTTGCCTAAACCAAGGAAGACTGGGGTTGGGGATTTAGCTGAAGTAGTAGAGTGCTTGCTTAGCAAGCACAAAGCCCTGAGTTCAATCCCCAACACCTAATAATAATAATGATAATAATGCAAGGAAGACAATATTGTGACAAGCATTCATCCTAAAAGATGAAAAGCCAAAAAGCCAGGGTCACTGGAATGACAAATTCAAAGGGCTGAGCAGCAGCGCTTCAGTGGTGAGAAAATTCTAGTGTACAGAATCCTACCACTTCCCAGTGACACCATCCAAGGAATTGCTATGAAACAAACGCAAATACGAACTAGTACAAGTTGAAGTGCTCAAGACGCTGAAGTTTAGGATCATAAAGAACAAGTCATCACAAAATCACAACACTGTCCTAAGGGTTCTGAAAAGTGTCTTCGCGAAGTTACAGGCGTATTTCCAGACCTGGAAGATGTAAATCGCATAACAGAAGACAAAGATATATTATTAGGACTGTAAGAATTTCTCATAGTGCTGAAATTAAATGTTTTTTAAATTCTGAAATCACGATTACTATCCGACTTCACGGACTGTAACTCTTCTTTGAAAACATACTCTGTGCTTCTGAACTGTCTCTGGAGTGTTACTGCTGGCCTGAGTTTTCTCTGCGGTGGTGTCTGAACGATTCAGCCGGCCGGCCGCGAGTTTATTAAGATCCTGCGCTAATTACCTTCTGCTCTTACGAGCGTGGCTAGGAGACTCGCGGGGCGCACCGGTTTAGAGGGAAAGGAGCCCGGCAGAGATCACTCAGAACTTAAAACTTCGACTGTGACCACGGGAAACCCCGGCTCTCCCATCTCTCCTAGGCCCTTCGACATTCCGTTTGGTGACCTGACACGTCATCCACGCTCCTCTGGGGCCCTGCGGGGCCCCTCCCCGTGGGCATCCGGGCGACCGTCTCGCAGCCACCCGGCGCAGGGCTCGGCGCGGGGCCGGCGGAGGGCGCCCCACCCCGAGACTCGGGTCCCCTCGGGGGCTCCGCGGCCGGCAGCACCCGCAGGAGCCCCGGGCCCGCGGCGGGCGGGGAAGGCGCCCACGCCCGGGCGCAGAGAGGAAGGACTCGGGCTGAGCCCACGCGTTCCGCGCAGCCCTCGCTCCAGGCGCCGGCCCCCGCGCTCGCAGCCGCCGGGCCGGGGGAGGGCCGCGGGCCGAGACGGCCGCCTGGGTCACCCGTGCGTGCGCGGGCGCCGCCGCCGCCACCTGAGGCTTCGCGTCTCCGGCCGGCGGCCGCGGGCGTCCGGTGCGCGGGCCCCGGCGCGTCCCCGAGCGCGCGCCCCCGCCGGCCGCGGCCCCGCGCGAGTTGCACTAACTTTCCGAGGCGGGGGAGGGGCGAGCGCGGGCGCCGCGGCCCCGGCCTTACCTGTGCTCAAATTGTCGTTGATTCTCAAGGGCACCCGCAGGATGTAGACCAGAAAGAGCACGACGAAGAACCACACGGTCCAGAGATAAGTCCAAGACCAAACTATGCAGGACTTGAGCTGCTCCAGAAAGCCCGTGCCCGCTTCAGCCATTTTCCAGCGCCGCTCCCTGCCGCCGCGGCTCTCGCCGTCTGCCGGGATGATTCACCGGCCCCGAGGCGCCGCTCGCGCCGTCGCCGTCGCCGTCGCCGTCGCCGCGGCCCGGGCGTCCCCGAGCCCGCCAGCCGCCGGGACGCGGGCGCGGCGGGAAATCGCGCGGGCCGCGGCGCGCCGGCGGCGCCTTCCCAGCCCCTCCGGGAGGCTTTGGCGGAGGATCACGTGGCCCCTGCCCCCTCACGTTCTGGTGCCATTTCTATTTATTATACTAATATTTAGAAAGACAGGCCGAGAGGCGCGCTGGGGAAACTCTTGACGTAATAATAACTCACATGTGTTGAATGCTTACTGTGGCAGGCTCTGCGCCACGCTCGGTGCAATCCCAATCCTCTCAACAAGTCCCCACTGTTAAACCGGTTACAGGGACGGGGAAACTGAGGCGCAGTTCCCGGGTTCACCCTGAGGCCGAGCCAAAATTCAGTTGCGATCCCGGATGCCCGGTCCCAGAGTCTTCAAGCCCTGACTCTATTATTGTACCCTTTCCTCAGGAAGGCATAGACCCAAGGCGGTTGGAAGAAGGTAGGACGGGTGCTCCTGTCGCAGGCTAGCAGGCTCTAGTTGAAGGAGATTTTGCTTGCAGATGATATTTACCTTTGTTCTGTGCTTTTTGACAGAACACTCACACGGAGGGGTTTTCCAAAGCAATTTTGACAAGATAAAATGAGTACGGTATTTATCCTTTTTAAAAAATCAGCTTGTTTTTAATATAAATAATCTCTGGAATGATTTCGTCATTTACTAACCTGCTACTTTAAACAAAATAAATAAATTGTGACCCTTCTTTGCGTGTACTTAATAAAATATTTACTTTTTAAAATATTATCTTGAATAAAATTGCAAGTCTGTTTCTGTCCTTACACAATTTGACGTTTTATGCATTAGATGTTAGTGAAGCACTTACATGTTTTCCCCGTCTGGAACCAAGACATTTCAAATCCTGAGCATTCAGCAGGTTGTTTTATTATTAATTTTGTTTTGCTCATGTTAGGGCTCAGAACATAATACCCTAAAGTATGGGACTTTGACTGCTTTGGTGTGCTGAGTCCTTTGATTGGAAGGAAATTGGAAAAGCCTCAGAACCAAGGGCTTTCTGACCTTCCCTCATCCTTCTGCCTCCAGAGCGAAACTCTTCCTCCCCTAGAGTAAAGCGAGTCACAGAAACCAGTATTATTCTTCCCCAATTATTCCGGGTCACAGAAATTAGAATTCCCTTTCCTCAAAGAAAGTCCTACAACCTAGATAGGTCCATCTCCCCTGAAGACCCTCATTCTAGAGGGGTCCCGCCCCATCCCCCGAGAGGAAAGAAAGCAAAAAAAGACCAAGAAGAATCAGAACCCAAAGGCCTTGCTAGATCTCCGCCTCAGTCTGTTACCATCGCCTCATATTGCTTTGCCTGGTCCCTCTTCTAGATGGTTGTCCTGTCTGTCAGCATGCTTGTGCCTAACGATAGACAATTTTCCCTGGGTCTTTGGGTCTTCATTTCTGAAACCGCGTGTGTCATGTAAACACATTCATTCTGCTGCTGTCCTGTTAGCTTCTTACGATGGGTGAAGAAAGGTATTTCTACCCTACGCGTACTTGTAGTTTCTTCCAAAAACGCCTTTAACATTTTACATGAAGTATCTATTTATGGCGTTCGTAATTAGAACTACTCTCACATTTTCACTAATCCCAGCCTCTCTCTCGGTTCCTGTTTCCCCACACATTTGTCTGCCACAGTGAGATACAGGCCAGGATAAGAGAAATTGGCACACACATACTTTTAAAATCATTTTCATGGCGGCACACTACCAAATGCTTTTTGCATCTAACAGTGATGCCTACATCTCAGTAGAATAAAATCAAACCAGTATATTTTGTGAGATGATTAATTTACCTACCAGAATCTCTGTAATTTACAGACTAGGATATTGTCCACTTAATTTAAATGAACATCCAGGAAGATGTTTTTTCTTTTGTTTTTTTCTCCTGTCAGTGAAACTCAGTGAAGTAACATGAATATGACTCAACTGAGCCACAGTTTTGTCTACTAGAGCAGTGGGGCAAACCTATGGCACGCGTGCCACAGCGGGCTGTTTGTATCATCGAAGGCTCTAAAGGTTCGCCATCCCTATCCCGGGGGCCATCCCTGGATTTCTCAACACTGCTCTCCCAGGTGGCAGTCGGGCCGGGTGGGGCTGCAGGCGTGAAGTGGAAGCATGGGGCCTGCACATGGGCTCTCCCGCAGGGCTGGAGTGCAGGCTCTGTGCAGAGTGTGTGAAGCAGACAAAGCTAAAGAGAGAGATAGGCCCCAGGCTGACTTTGTGGAGCCCAAAGACGTGCTAATAAGATATTCCAGTTATTTAACATTGCACACGCTAGTGGAAATGACCAAGACAAAGACTTACATAGATGGGGATTTAGGAAATATTAAGGAGATATAATTGACAGACCTTGGTGACTATGATGGTTAATTTTAGAAGTCAACTTGACTGGACTAAAGAACATGTAAAATATTGTCTTGAAGTGTTTGTGAGGGTTATTTCCAGAGGAGATTAGTGTGCGAGTCTGTGTGGACAAGGAGAGAAATATTCACACTCAGTGCGGGCAAGCGCCATCCAGGACCTCAGAGAGAGTGCAACAAACAGCAAGAGAATGTGCCCGTCTCCAAGAGCCAGACACTCTTCCTATCCCGTCCTTGGGCATGAGAACTCCCTGCTCCCCAGCCTTTGACTCTGGGGCTCATACCACCCTCTGCAGGTTGATAGGCCTTCAGTCTCAAACTGAGAAGAGGAAAGATGATAGATAGATAGATAGATAGATAGATTCCAGTTTCTCTGGAGAACTCTTAGGACAGACATGGTCAAGATAAATGGTGGGGGAGGAAAGCTCTTGATTGGAACTATGTAACTATTCATGTATCCATGAAACAATGACTCCCAGATATATATATAGGCTTCATGGCAGGTCACTAGAGCAGAGGGCTAGAGCCAGATAATGCTGGGCTGTATTCCTGAACCTGCCATTCAGTCACTGGATGTTCCTCGGTGAGTTACTAAGTTTCCCTGAGCTATAGTTTCTTCTTCTGTATAATGGGTCACCCGTGTACCTATTACAGAGTCTTCATGAAGATTGACTGAAATGTGTACCAAAAATGCTGAGCAGAGCACCCAGTCTGCACCATTCCTTTCTGTTAGTAAATTAAGGCCTTTCATGCTAAGTTATTTGTCATTACTGATGTTGGTTTCAGTCTTCTTTACCTACTGGTCAAATAGTGCTGAGTTTGACATACGGTGCGTGCTCCAAATACAGAGGGTTGTATAAAGGAATGAAAAGTAGATTGCATCAAAAGTAATTCCAAATCTTATATTTTATAAACACAGACACAAAGAATACCATCGCTTAGCTTAACTCGAATTAGACTCAGGGTGAAACTGGAGATTTTGCCTTTCACCACATGGTAAGCTTCCTTGAATGTTGGTTTCAGAATACATAACCACATTTGAATTGGATAATAGGAGGTAAATGACCAAAAACTTATGAGAATTATATCAAAAACAATGTCTTTATAGACGGTCATGCACTGCAAAATGATGTTTTAGGCAATGATAGACCTCATATATGATTGTGGCCTCATAAGATTATATTACTTAGTGACATTGTAGCCATCTTAGTTTGTGTAAATACACTTTATGATGTTCACACGATAATGAAATTGTCTAATGGCACATGACTATTTAGATAAATCATATATCTTAGTCTGTTAAACTGTCTGAGCTGAATAAGAAAACAATACTATTAGTAAAACATTTTGAAAGCTCTTTAAAAGAATTTATTTTATGTTTCTTGTTTTATAAGTAATGTTTGGAAGCACATATGCTATCATCACCTTATATCTGTATTTTGTTATTCTATAAATTGAAGAATTTATTTTTGTTAATGATCTTCAGAGTTCATCTGAGATTTAAACACAAGAAATAACTATTCTACTTTTGGGGTTTTGTTTGAAAAATGTCACCCATGTTCACTATTTGGGTTTATCAGTTAACTGGGCAATATGTTATGTTCATGGGTGTTATGGTTTATGTATAGACGTCCCCCCAAGAGCCTCGTGTGCTCATAGGCTGGGCTTTTAGAGGTGATAGGATTACTGGGACTGGGCTGACTTGCTATTAGGAGGCGGGTCTGGTGGGAAGAAGTGGCTCACGCGGGGCATGACCTGCAAGGGCGAATCTCCCTCCTGGCTCCTCCCTTCTCTCTCTCTGATTCCTAGTTGTAACGTTGAGGTGAGCAGCCTTCCCCCACTAGGCCTCTCTGCAATGGTGTCCTTCCTGGGAGCCACTGGACTATGGGCTGAAACCTGTATAGATTATGAGCCGAAATAAACCTCCCTCCCTTAGTTTGCCACTGTCCAGTATTGTGTCCCAGTGACAAGTGAATAATACAGTGTATAACAGCCTATATACACAGTTATCCTCATTTACTGATTTCCTTAAAACTGAACAAGTGCAAATCCAATCCAGTTTAGTTGTGAGAACCAGTAAAAGCAGAAAAACAGGTTTGGAAGGAAATTACACTGTCTTGTAGAGCATTAAAGAGATGAAATTTCAACTAAGACATAATTCTGCATGTATAAGGAAGAATAAATTTCCATAACCAACAGATATATACATCTTAGACACAGTGAACTATTCACAACAGTTATATTTGGAAAATTCATGATGAATTATAATCACATATATTTTATTTCCCCATTTCTAAAAAAGATCTCTTAGCCTAAGCCTTTTTCATACAAGTCAATAACATTCCTTAGCAGTCCTGATTTATTTAAAATCAGTTATTTTATCAAATTATATCAATATTCAGAAAAATTCTGATAGCAAACATACAAAATAGAACCATCAGAGCCTAGTATAAATAATCTGAAGGCAAATTAACACTATCTCCACCTTAAAAACCAACCTCAGTGAATAGAAGATGGTTCCTTATTATATTTTTATATATTTTTTATTAGTACACCTTTGGGGTATATAATGATTTTATTCATCATGAAGAGTTAGTATATGTACATAACACATCTTAATTCTTTTTAAGTCCTCTTCCCCTCCTTTCTCTCCCGCTGTGTTATTTTTTCTCCCCTCCCTCTCCTTCCTTCTATTTTTTCCCCCTATTATCTTTTATTCCACTCTTTATTTATATTGTGGGTTTCACGTGTAGGAGAAACTATGTGATACTTAAGCTTGTGTGTGTGATGTATTGCACTTAACATTATGGTCTCAAGATGCATCCATATTCTTACAAATGACTCGTTTATTCTTCTTTATGGCAGAGTAGTACTTTATTGCATATAACTCCCACTTTTTCTCTATCCATTCATCATTAATAGACATACAGTCTACATCCAAGATCTGGCTACTGTAAATTATGCTGCTATGAACATGGGTATGGATGAATAACAGAAATGTGATGACTTTAACACTTTTGGGAAGATACCTGGAAGGGGAAGAGCTGGGTCAAATGGAATTTCTTCTTTTAGCTTTTTTGAGGCATCTCCATACTGATTCCCATAATGGTTGACTAACTTACCTTCCCGCCAACAATAAAGAAACGCTCCTTTTTCCATGGCATCCTCACCAGGATTTGTTGTTATCTGATTTCTTGATGAAAGCAATTCTTTCTGGAGTAAGATGGAATCTCAGTGTTGTTTTAATTTGCAACTCTTTAACGACCAGAGCTGTTGAACACTTTTTCATGTGTTTATAGACCATTTATATTTCTTCTTGTGAGAAGTGTGGTCATTACGGTTGTTCATTTTTTGATTGGGTCTTTGATGTTGGGGGGATTCATTTTTTAGTTCTTTATATATTCTAGATATTAGTACTTTATCCCAAGAATAGCTGGCAACAAAATTTCCCCATTCTGTAGATTATCTCTTCACTCTGTTGGTTATTTTCTTTGCTGTGCAGAAGATCTTAAATTTGATATGATTTCATTTGTTGATTCTTCGTGTTATGTCTTGTGCAACTGGGGTTTTAGTCAGAAAGGTCTTGCCTATGCCTATGTCTTAAAGAGTTTTACCTATCTTATTTTCCAGTAGATTAAGTGTTTCTGATTTGAAATTTAGATCTTTGATCATTTTGATTTTAGTTTAGTACATGGTTAGAGATATGGGTCTAGGTTCAATTTTCTGCATATGGATAACGAGTTTTCCCAGCACCATGTGTTAAAGAGTTTATCTTTCTTGTAGCATAAATTTTTGGCCCCTTTGTCAAAAAGCAAGTAGCTAGATCGCTTGCAGCTCTTTCTGCATCCACTATTCTGTTCTTTTGATCCACAAGTCTGTTTCTTTGCCAGGACCATACTGTTTTTATCACTGTGGCTTTGTATAGAACTTAAAGCCCAGAACTGTGATGCCTCCTAACTTGCTCTTATTGCTCAATATGTATTGCTTTTGCTATTCTAGGTCTCTTCTGGGTCTGTATGAATTTCAAGGTTGTCTTCTCTAGTTCTGTGAGGAATGCAATTGGTAATTTGTTTGGGATTGCATGAAATCTGTATATCAGTTTTAGAAGTATGGCATTTTAACTATATTGGTTCTGCCAATCCATGAAGAGGGGATATCTTTCCATGGGGGCTGCTCAGGATCGAACTCAGGGCTTTGCACTTGCTAGGCAAGTGCTCTACCACTGAGCTAAATCCCCAAACACCTCTCTTTCCATTTTTTGATGTCCTCTTCAATCTCCTTTTTCAGAGTACTGTAGTTTTCATTGTAGTGGTCTTTCACATCCTTGGTCAATTAATTCCTAGGTAATTAATTTTTCTTGATGCTATTGTGAAAGGCATTGTTTCCCTAATTTCATCATCCATGAATTTATCATTGGTGTAAAGGAATGAGATTGATTTTTGTGTTGACTTTGTATCTGCCATTGTACTGAATTTGGTTTTCAATTTTAGGGGTCTTTTGTTGGAATTTTTGGCATCTTCTATATAGAGGATTATGTTATCTGCAAATAATGGTAATTTAAATTTTTCCTTTAATATACCTACCCCTTTACTTTCTTACTCTTGCCTGATTACTCTGGCTAATTTTTGCAAACTATTTTATACAATAGTGGTAATAGTGACATTTTTGTGTTGCTCTTGATTTTAGAGGGGAAACTTTTCAGCTTCTTATTTAGTATGATGTCAGCCATTAACTTGTCATAAATGGCTTTTGTCTTCTTGGTCCTGTTTTGCTAGTTCATATGTATGTAAGAATCTATCCATTTATTCTGAATTGTTGGATTCACTGCATTTTTCTAGATATCACTGAGAATTTCTTGGAGTGTTGGTTGTTTGATGGTCACAAATTTCTTTAAGTGCTTTTTGTCATTGAAATATCTTCTTTCTCTATCAATTTTGAAAGGTAATTTTGCAGGATATCTTGGTCTGGATTGGCTGCTGTATTCTTTTAGAGCTTGAAATATTTCACTGTAACTTCTCCTGCCTTTTAAATTGTGTGTCGAGAAGTCTGCTGTATTTCCAGTGGGTTTACCTTTATTACTGATTCCTTGCTTTTTTCCTAATCAGCTTTTAAGATTATGTCCCTGTTGTGGACTTCTAGGATTTTTACTATGATGTGTCATGGAAAAGTTCTTTTTTGGTTGTGGCTATTTGGGGTTCTGTATGCATCACTTATCTGTATGTTTAATTCCTTCCTCATATTTGGAAAACTTTTCCGCTATTATTTCTGTAAACATGATTTTCATACCATTTGTGCTATCTTCTGATTTTTCCTTAATTCCAATTAGTCTTTTTTGCATCATCTAGCAGCTATTGGATCAATTTTTCATGTTCTCTTGTTTTTAAGATATGTCTGAATAACTGGTCTGCAACATCAATCCTATTTCCTTGTTTTGATGCTCTGTCCTCACATTTGTTGCCTCTGGACTTCCAGGAAGATGGCAGAGTGGTGAGCAGCAGAGAAAAAGCCTCTCCAATATTTGTTGTCCAGACAGTGGAATGTAGCAATTCAGGGAGGAGAAGAAGGAAGGAAGTGGATTCCCAGGACCCAGCAGGGATCTGAAGTGAGAGTTGAAGCCCACAGGGAGAGCAAAAGGAGTGACCTCAATGCAGAAGGAGGTGATGGATAGCACTTTCTCCCAGAGCCCCAGCTCTGGGTCCCGGCTCACAGCCCTGGCTTGTGGGCCCAGCTCCCAGTGCGGGTGACACAGCTAGAGCCTGCAGATGCACGGTGACTACAGGTGACCCCAGAAATTTCCACAGAAAGACACACAAGTGGAGCAGAGCTGTAGACAGGATTGCAATGGCTGGTGAGTTATCTGAGTTACCTGGTCTCAGACATCCCCCAAGAGAGGGTGATCAGCCAATCACCATCTTGGAAAGGGGCTGAGCTCAAAACCCAGAAAACCTGCCAGTGGCTCCTGGTGCTGGGGCAAGGTGGGGCAAAGCGGAGCAGAGTTCAAATTCAGGTCAGCAGGAGGGCAAGGAGCCAAGTTCAAACTGGCAGGAAATGGAGTCCAAGCTGGTGGGAGACACACAGTGTGTCTCTAGCTGAGCAAACTGGGTTCAGCCCCACAGCTGGAGACCATGCTGAACTTCAGTGGAACAGGTGAAGCCTTGCTATTGAACCCAGCTGGGAACACCCACTACCTGCCAAAATCTACCGCTGGGATTAATCAACAAGGACCTGGGGCTGTCTACTCTGTCTACCAGTGATAGCACAGACATGCCTGGAAGGGGACATTTCTTTTTCTCTCTTTCTTCCCCCCACCCCGTTGTTTCTTTTCTTTCTTTCTTTTTTTTATTTTTCCCCTCTCCTTTTTTCTTGTTCTTTTCTTGTTTTTATATAAAAATGAAATTCTAGTTGCTTATTGTTATTGTTTCTTTTTGTCCTCATTTTTATTTCTTCCTTCTCTCCTTCCCTCCTGTTTTCTTTACTAGTTCCCCAAAGTTTGAGTAATCTTCCCTGTCCTCCTACCTTGCTTCTCATCTCTTTTTCTTCTTCTATTTCTCTATTTTTTCCTCCTAATCTCTTTTGAATTTTCTCCCCTGCAGGTAAAATTGTCATATTGAGGGTATATTTACTGTATACAAGTTTCTGGTTTATTTTGGATATTGTTATATAATCACAAATCTAGTTCATATGGTTAAAGGTGGCAGATCAAGAGTTACCACATTTGTCATTTTCTAGGCTGTTTGCTGCTATCGTTGTTGCTGATTGTACCACTTAAGCCAAGGTAACAGAATTATTCTATTCAGTTCTTCCTTGTATACCAAGACTGAGATTGGCAGAGTGTCATAAACAACACTATAGGCCAGAGTCAAAGCACCAGGGGCTGGCCAAATAGCAACTTCTCAGCCCTGGTAAATTGAAGAGGTAGGATCTTGCAACAGATTCAAAACCCCAAAATATTGGTTGCCTCTGCTGCCTATGCTTTCAATAGAATTCTTTTATATCCTGGATTTCTGTTTATTACCATTTCTTGAGCTCTTAATTCTTTGCTAAACTGGTTACTAATGTTTTATATCATTTTGTTCAGCTCAGCTAGCTTTGTATTAGTGTCTTCTGCAAGCTCCCTGATTGTTTTATTACCTCCATTATCTGATTAGTTATAATTTCTGTGAGCCCACCAAGCACCTCACTGATCTATTTTTTAATCTCTATTAAAAAATCTCTTCTAATAGCCTTTTAAATAATTCAGCTGTATGGCCTTTTCTTTTCTCCCCCTCAATACACCATGGATCGGCTTTTGGGGAGTTGGGAGTTTGGGGAGGCATTGTTGCCTTTTCTTCTCATGTTTTTATTGTTTTTTGTTTGCTTTGTTTTGTGCTTGGGTATGCAGTTTCTTGTAATGGAATGACTTTGTTGCTATATGGAGATCTCTTTAGTTAGTCTGCTTTTCAGAGATGCACTCAGGCATGACTAACTATACTCTCTTGCCTCTGTCCCAGGACCTAGTCTCTGTTAATGTGGGAAGGCAGGATGCAGGGTAACTGGCTCAGCATTCAGTTCTCTGGGAAGTGGTGGGAGTATTATTAATGTTACAAAAGCAATCCAGGTATTGTCATACAGAGAAGACCTTTTAGTAGCAACAACTGTGATCTTGGCAAGTAAATCAGCAACAGTAATGTTGTCCAAGACAAATTGGATATTGACATGCCATAAGAACCAATAATGTACCACCCTTAACCTTAGAAATTTACAGTATAGTACAAACCCTAAGAAAACCAAATATTGATGTTTAGCAAATATCTACTAAAAACGATAACTATACTTCCACTAATGATAGAAAAGAATTCAACAGTAATAACATGGAATTAACTACCTAAAGATTAATTAAGCTTTATGGTTATATAACTAAAGATGTAAGAGGTTGGGAATAGGAGAATGTAAAACAAAAAATTTGAAAAAGTAAACAATGAGAAATGAGAAGTGGAAGAGAAGAGACAAAGGGTCCTATTATGCTGTGGAAGGACATTTATAGAATTAGATAAAGGTCACAAAAAACAATAATATGGGGCATAAAAATAGAAAACATTAAAAGGAACAAAGAAAGGACTAAGAGAAAAAAGAAAAAAGGGATTAGAATGACTCCAAAAAAAGAGAAAAATTTTTTCTCTTTATTTTTGAATGAGCGATTTCCTTCTGGACCCACAGATCTGGAGTACAACAAGTTTCAGTTTTCTCCACATAGCTTCATGGCCTGTGGGTTTGTGATGTGTGCTTCAAATCCTGGAAGCCCTTCTGTTTGCCCCAGGCTGTGGCAACATCCACGTCGAGACATATCCTTGCTTATGTTGGTGGATAGGGAAGGCAGTCAGATTTCAGATCTGTGCTGGATATAGGCAGCAGGGCAAGGATTCAAGTACTCAGTGCTGGCACTTTCAGACCCAGCTGTTTCTGAGCCCAACTCAAGCCAGGCCTCCTTCTCACAAGTGAGACCCATGTCCTTCTCAGCCTCATTTCAGTCTTCTCAAGGAAGGCCTTCTGGCCTGCTCCCTGTGTGTGGCTGTCTCCTGTGGCTGTCTTTCATCCAGTCACTGTGGGAAAATAACATGGAACCCCTCTAGTGAAGTTGTTTTTTGGTTGTTCTGAGTCCCAGATTTAAATAATCCTTTCCTGAGACAGTGCCTGATCAAGAACTCTCTGGAGATATGGTGGGCCTCCATGCTTGAATTCCTCCCCAGCTGTTGCCAGCTGTGTGGAATGTGTCCCCTCAGAGCAAAATACCACACTGCTTTTGCAGTTCAGAAAGGCTGTTGACTCCATTGCCATTTCTCCCTGTATCTCCCAGTCCTGGGTACTCACCTTGTTCTGGGGAGCCTGGCCTCCACACCTATGAGTCTCAAGAGCCTGGAGGAGAGTTCAAATTATTTTCTTCTTTTCTCTGCATTATGGACCCTCTTTCCAACTTCTCTATAGCTTCTAATTTTTCTTTGTTAGTTCCTTCCCAATTCCTGGTGATCTGCTTTTTTGTTTTTGTTTTTTTTTTCTTTGATAAGTTGTTGATTTCTAATGTCTGATTCTGGATTTTGGGGAAGCTGGATTTTCCTACCAATTTTTCTGTGGGTACTGCTACTCTGATTTTCTGGGCAGGTTCAATAAGAAATTCTGTTAAATTCGAATCAAATGCTAACCCAGTGGTTGCAGTGAACTTTGGATGTCTCCCAGACCAGAAAAATCGAAGCATGTTAGCTTTAAAGGAGAAATGGTTTATTTTCAAAGAAAAAAAAAAATCCCAGAGACATCAACAGAGTGTTCTCTTTTATACTGCTAAAATATAATCAGCAGCACCCACCACTAATGTGGGCATCAAGTTGCCACGAGAATGAGGCCAACATCCTGGAGAAGAGTTTCAGTCCAAGACTGAAGTGTTACCCTACCATAGAGACTGGGTAAGGGAGACAGCCACAGGAGACAGATGTGGTGAGGGTTAGGACTAGAAATACATCCCCTGAGATCTCCTGAGGAGATCAAGCTCAGATCAGGAAGGAGAGGAGCCTGCATTTGGTGGCAGAAGGCCAGGTTCATTGGATGTAGCTCATAAAGGTGGCTGGATCTGAAGGAGGTGGTATTGAGTCTAGTGGTCTGCTTGAACCCCCACCCCAGTACCTACACGCAGTGGAGACTCAATGGTCTGATTGTTTCTCCATGTACCAACCTGAGTAGGAATGCATCTGAACTTGAACAGCTACCATGGTCTGGGGTTTACAGACAGAGAGACCTCTTGAACAGAGGGTTCACCTCACAAAACTACTAGCTACAAAGTGAGGTGGAGAGGACTATGACTTGCTAGATTCCAAAAACTGCAGGTCCTGAAAGGAAACTACTCATTTAGAAATACAATACATAGGAGTTTTTTTCTTTTGACCCATTTTTTTCCTCCTCTTATTTTTTTGTTCTGTCTGGAGTTTTATCTCCTATATACTTTTCTTCCACTTTTTATTATTGTCTTCTTTCATTTGATTCAGTCCTTTTTTCTCTCTTTCTTCTCTTTTCTCACTCTCTTTTCTAATTTGTTCCCTTATTATTTTTCCTTTTTTCTTTAGTTTACTCTGTTTTTTTAATTTTTCTTTTTCATTGTTCATTATTTTTTTTTCTGTTACTTTTACCTAATACTACTAATTTCCTCTTACTTTTTGGGTCCTTTATTTCAATTTTATCAACTTCTTAGCATCTGTGACTTAATTCTTCAAATTCTATATTTTCATGCATCCATTTCTTGAAACCTCTGTCTAGTATAACTATTAAGCTTTATGAATCTATATTTAACTCTATCTTACTACAGTTGAACACTGTTCTATTGTTAGTGGAAGTAAAGTTGTTCATTTGAGTAGGTATATACTGCAGGTCGACATTGTTTCTTAGTGTTTATGGTAGAATAATAGATCTCTTTGCTATGGTTAAGGGTAGCATATGATTGGTTCTCAGGGTTTGTCAATATCCAGTTTGTATTTGATGCTATTTTTGTTGCTGAGTTTGCTACCATATATAGCCAAGGTGACATAGTTGTTACTCTCAACTGGCTTTCTCTGTATGCCAGTATCTGGATCGCCTGGGGATCATAAACAATACTGTGGCCTAGTCCTGAAGAACCAGGTACTGGGCCAAATAAGCTGCAGCATCCCCTCCCAAATAGAAGTAGCTGGATCTTGGGATAGAAACAAAGACCAATATTTAGACACTCCGAGAGGATATTTCTAAAAAGTAGACATTAACTAAAGAAGTTTTAACACTAGCAACAAAGCTACCCCCTATAACCAATCAACAAATTTGAGAAGAGAAAACAAAAAGAAACGTGAGAAGACAAGGCAACAAAATGACTCCAAAATCTCCCACCTCTCCTACAGCCAATACAGAAGGCATCAAAAGGGAGGAAATCAAAAGCCATACAGCAGAAAATGAAGGGATAACAGTGAAGGTAACAAAACAGAACAGTATGGTGTTTGGTGAATTCAAAGAAGATATAACTAAACAGATAATGCTCCCAATGAAACAAACAATGAGCAAGTATGCAGAAGACACTAATAAAAGCCCAGAAGAGCTAAAGAAACAGATGCAAAACATTAATGCCCAGCATACATAATTGGAGACCACAGAAAGGTTCCAAATACAAATCTAGGAAATTAAAAATACCATTGAAAGTATAGGCAGCAGAAGCAACCAATTTGAGGACAAAGTGTCAAAACCAGAAGACAGGGCTGTGGTTGGTGATCAATTAATGAGAACAATAAGAAACAATAAGAAAACAGTAAGAAAAAATGAAAACTGGCTTTACCAGCTGCCAGATGATGCAAAGAAGACCAATATAAGATTAACTGGAATTAGTGAAAAATCTGAAGATAACACAAAGGGCATAAAACACTTGTTACAGAAGTAATAGCTGAAAACTTTCCAAACGTGGAAAAAGAGTTTAGCATACAGATAGATAAGTTAAATAGAAAGAACCTCAACTAGCTATGATTAGAAAAGAACCATTCCATGACACATCATAGTCAAAATCCTAGAAAGACAGCACAAGAACAGAATATTAAAAGCTGTTAGAGAAAAGCAACAAATCACTTATAAAAGAAAACTAATTAGAATTACAGCAGCTTTCTCAATGAAACCCTTAAAGGCAAGGAAAACTTGGAGTGAAAAGTTTTAAGCCCTAAAAGAATACAACTTCCAACTCAGACTGATATACCCTGAAAAATTATTTTTTCAAAATTGATGGAGAAATGAGATAGTTCCATGATAAAGAACACCTAAAGAAATTCATGACCACCACCAGTCCAGAAAATTCTCAAGGGTCTCTTAGCAAGACACAATGAAGCTAACAATGCCAAAATGTACAATAGAATGAATGCACCTGGTAGAGCAAGTAATAAAAAGGAAAGAAAGGAACTCAGCAGCAGGAAAATAATGACAGGGATAAGTCAATACCTATCAGTTATAACAAAGTCAATAACATTATTTATTTATATTTAATTATATATTAATATTATTATTTTATAATTCAATATATTCACCATGTGTTGCAATAGATATATTAAATGTATCAATTTAGCTGACTGTCTTAACTGGGGCTTATTTGGGGGTAGGGCTTACATTATGAGCATCCTGAAAAAAGCATGCTAGGTTTGTTTTCTCATTTGGTCTTATTTTCAGGGAAATATGGTAACAGGAGAATTATAATAGCTAAATTTTGGAAATGGCTTATATGTCCATCAACAGATGAATGATAGAAAGAAAATGTATTTATACACAATGGAGTAATACTCTGCCATAAAGAAAGACAAACTTGAGGCATTCATAGGTAAATGGATGCACCCAGATACCATAATATTAAGTGAAGTCACACACACAAACTTAAATATCACACGGTTTCTCTTATATGAGAAACAAACAAAAGGGACAGAACAACAAAGTAAAAAATAAATACATAGGAAGTAGGGAGATTCTTTTTCAAAGCTGTTGGATGCGGGAACAAGAGGTGGAGGGATGGGGGAGAGAAGGAAGGGAAAGGGGATGAAAAATAAAGAATCAAGAAAGTGGAAATAGAACTTTTGCAAATGGGAGGGAGACCAAGAGTTGGAAGGAGCGGGGAGGGATGAGAGGGGTAGGGGATGGGAAAAGAAGATGTGTTATGTACACATACCAAGTTCCCAAGATAAATATAATCATTATGTACTGCAAACATGTACTAATAAAAAATAAAAGATGGGAAATAAATTGATCATCTCTGAAAAATAAGTAAATGAAACATAATCGGAGAGAAGACCATAGGAAAATGGATGAGATTTAAAAATTAAATTGAGACAGCAGAGAAATCAGATGTATTCAACAAAAAGACCAAAAATTTATTTTAGGAAGTCCTCTGAAATTCTGTCTGGTTCTTTGATTCGGAGGCTAATTATGAGAGGTCACAATGTCACCCACTTTCTTTAATTACTCTGTTTATTCTTTAGTATGGTTTTCTTCACTCTTGGGAAGATATTTCAAGATGAATTAGACTTTCCATGGCACTTTAAATAATGTAGAAAGGTAATAATATAAATTCTTAGCACTCAAACACAGAACTTTTCCTCAATGTTGGGGATTGAATCCAAGGCCTTTCCATTGAACTACATCCCAGATCTTTTTCTTATATTTTTATTTCAATACAGGGTCTCACTAAGTAGCTAAATTGCCCAGGCTGGGCTTAGACTTTATTTTTTTACCTCACCCTCCCAGACAACTGGGATTTTTTTCAATCTTAGCAATTTTAATAAAAACAAAGACCCATTGTCTGAATAATTTTGAATATGTAAAACATTGTCAGCTATCTCAATTTTATTGTTTTATTCCTACACTTCTGAAAATTGATTCTACTATTTTAACCAAGATGTACTCCCTTTTACTTTATGGGTTACATTTAACTTCGTTCTCATTTTTAATAAGGGAAACTATACTTAGGCATGCAAATTAAAGTAGGAATTTCACAATCCTCTGGCATATTTGACCTACATAGAAATCTAGTCCAAAAGAAAGGATAAAAGGAAAAAACAGATTATTTTTTATCTTAAAAACATTTCAGGCTAATATTATGAAATGTGATTATCCATTCCAGCCTAAATTAACTGTATTTCTAATCTCTCCTCTACTTTGCATTGCAAAATTCATTCCGGATTTTTATTTTACTGTGAATTTTAATGACATTTGCACAGTTGCTAAATGAGGGCCTTATACACATCTGCCTATAATGGGTTTTAGTTCCTTGTTAATAGTGAAAGTTAGTGAATATGGATCACAACTGAAGCTGTAGCTTCCCTTGAGCATTTTCCCTCCTCCTCAAAATATTATTATAATACTAGTTTACAGTATAATTTGTCTCTTTGAACAAGTGTATTATTCATCCTTTGAGCTGAAGATGTCCACATTATCAAGCCAATTTGAAATAACTTATCAAATAGGATTGCCTGGACAAACTATTGCATAGCAAATAACTTGCCATAGCCTAAATTCCTGTTTCTTGGATGCAGTGCATTCCAAAAAAGAGCACTCACTTTGGGTTACCATGTCTATCAAGTGTTCTTTAAAGGTTTGTTCAGTAGCCCCTGCTCCTTTGTTAGATCTTGGGGGCCTAGTACAGGTCTTGTATGCTGAATTAAGTTGAAATGAATGTGCTGAGTTAGAGGGCAGAGAGGATATGGTTGTTGATTTTTTTGACCTCTCAACAAGTTGATTTTCTAGACTTACAAAACAGAAGCCCATGTGAGAAAGGACCAGTGCATGTAAATGACAGGGGACACATTTCAGTCTGAGGTAGAAGTGTCCAACACAACCATTAGCTAGTTTCCCATCACTGAGAGTATTCTAAGAGAGGTTCGTGAACTGAACTATGACAACCAGTATCCTGCGTTAGCAGGTCATAACGGATTCTTGCAGAAGGTAGGAGGCTGCATAACCAACTCCTTCTAGTTTGCTGGGACTTTCCCGGCTTTAAAACTGACAGTCTCCGAAGGTCAGCTCGAACTACAGAGTAAGACCCCATGGCAATAATGAACAAACAAACAAACACTGAAAGTCTCAGGATGGGCTAAATGACCTCTGAGCTTTCTTTCTATCAAGTCTTAAGATTCAGAACCTAATCCAGACAAAACTGGAAGGAAGTTCATTTTCTATACTTCTTAGTGGGCTTTTCCTCCTTCTCTGCTGTCTTTATTTCTTTTCCTTCCCTCACCTAATTGCAAAATCTGCTTTCATAACTATTTGTGCATAAATAATTTATATTGGCTCAAAAAGTCATTCTTCCAAATATTAACAGATACCAGACATCAAAGCCATAAAATAAAATAATGCTTCTCAAGTTCTTCCAGGCATCAGTGTATCTTAGGAGTCAGGGGACCCTTACTAAACCTGACTATGCTGATAAATCTAACTCCATCATACAAGCTAAGAATAAATATATGAGTATACATTACACACCTACAATTAAAAAGTCACAGTTAAAGCATGGATCCATAAAAGCAGACAACAAAAATATCCATGCCTCTTTATTACTAATATACTACTTATTCATTTGTTTTATTGCTTTACTAAGACTCTAGCAAACAAATACAGCCATGTGTTGCTTAATGATGGGATACATACCAAGAAGTGTGTTGCTGGGTGAGTTCACCATTGTGCAAACATCATACAGAGTATTTCAACTAAAATATGTAGCTACAGTGTCACTAGGTGATATCATCTTATGGGACCACCACTGTATACGTGATGTGTTGTTCACTCATATGGTCTGCTGTTCAAAACGTTATATGGGGCATGACTAATAGCGTTAAGCAAAGGCTTAATAAAAAGATATAGGAAAGATAGCTTTGAGAAAACAATTCTTATTTTCACAAATTAAGATTGCCATTTTAATCTTGCCCATGAAAAACCTGAGTTTCAAGAAACTGCAGATGGAGAAGACTGAGCTAAACGAATGAAACTCCAAATTCAGATATTAGCCAGCTGTGGTAGTATTTAATTATGATATAGCAAAGCAACATGGATTTCAGTTATTAAGGAAAGAGAGAAATGTTCTCAAAATTAAAAAAATTAAACTCGCTCCATATTTAATGTTCCATAATGCCAATATATTAAGTACACAATAAGCATATGTAGGCATTTAAAATATAACTTGAGCGTAAGTTTAGCATTTTCTCTCTGCAAACCGTGAGTTGTCTCCCTGCCTCTACTGCCTGCGTTCCACTTCAAGGGTGAGTGACACAGAAACCTCATCCAGGGACCATTGTATCATTACTGCCAAGTTCCTGTAAATCACATTACAACACTGCTGCCTATGGCAGCTAATTCTGAAATAAATTTGGATGGAGGCCAAGCATTCATTTTCCATCAAGTGTTTTAGGAAAATTCCAAAATTTATGGACCTCAATAATTCTAGACTACAGGAACACTTAACTCTGCACTAATGTGACACACCACCCGCTGTGGAAATTACACTTTCCTCTCAAAGCCTTCATCTTTCACTGTCTAGGAAAGTCAATGAAAAATCCCTTTGAGGACCAGCCCTTCCCAGCGCCAGGTTGCACCTGTTAAAGTGCACCCTTTCTGGATTAGTTTTCTAAGGCTGCCCTAACAAAACACCACCACCTCTATCTGGTGAACTCCAGTGGTTTCCCAGGCCCTCAGCACTGTCTCAATTCAGGGTTTCTGTTGGGCTTTGTTTTAGGCTTCCCTCAGGTCTTGTTATGTGGTTCAGGCTGGCCTTGAACTATCTCGCCCAGGCCGGCCTTGAAGTAATGGCGATCCTTCTGCCTCAACCTCCCAAGTACTGGGATTACAGGTATATGCCACCATGGCCGGCTTGTTTCTCAACTCTTTAGCCTCGTGTTGCTTTACTACCTTATATTATGGGTCTTGGATATTGTTCTTTCATTACGTTTTGTCCATTTTGTTGTTGTTCAAGAGGTGAAGTAAATGGAGTAAAATGTCCATTAAAATGTCCGCACAATACGTATAGTGCATTTGTAATTGGATGACTCTTTTCGCGGGTGGCAGGTAGTACCAGGGATCACCCTCAGAGCTTCACACTGAGCTACATTCCCAGCCTGCTGCCTCCCTGCCTTCTTTCCTCCCCCATCCCGTTGCCTTCTTTCCCTTTTCTCTTGTCTCTCTCTCTCTCCCCCTTTCTCTTTCTCCTTTTTCTCTCTTTATTGCCTGCTTGCTTGCTCTACTTGAATGAACTTGAAATCCTCCTGCCCCAGCCTTCCAGAGTGCTGGGATTTACAGGCATATGCCAGCATGCCAGCTAATTTGATTGCAAGTACAAATTATTATTATAAGGATTCAAAGAAATAAGAAATTAATTTACAGAAAGCTGTTTTGGAGGGGACGACCTTTGGGTCAGGTGTTAAAGAATGGGTGAAATTTGGACTTACAGAAAGGAGATACAAAGTAGAGGAAAGAAAAGTACTAAGGGGCAACTGAGCAGAGGGGTTTGGATGTATGAAAATGAGCCTTATACCATGAATAGTTTTGTGAAAATATTTCCAGGAATAATTCTATATATCCCATAACTTAGAAAGTATTCTTGTTCTATGGATGAAAAGATTTATGCTTATATTTTGATGTGCTTTGGATATGCTGTAACTGTGTCCCTCCAAGATTCATTGTTGGAAACCTGGTACCCAGTATAGCACTGTTGAGAGGGAAGTGTGGTACCTTTAAGAGGTGGGACTTAGTGGGAAGTGTTTATGTCATTGGGGTTGCCCACCCCCAAAAAGGGATTAGGATAGTTCCCCTGGGTCCCTGAGCTAGCTCTTGGGAGACCCAAGAACAAGAAGGGCCGGTCACCACTCTCTGGCTTCTTATCTTGCCATGTGATCACCCTCGCAGGCCTTGCTGCCAGGATGTCATCTGTCACGGGGCCCTCACCAATGCCAGCACCATGCCGTTTGGATTTCCATCCTCCAAAACTGTAAGCCAAATCAAATATTTTATTTATAAGTTAACTAGCCTCAGATATTTTGTTAAATCAAAGGGACTAATACACAATTCAGACAATGATCTTCCATAGACTGCTTGCTCCAAATGTGCAGTTATGCTGTCTTCCCTCCCAATTTACGCGTTCACTCACTGAGATGGATTTATTGAGTGCAGGTCAGTGTTTTAGGTGTGTAGCTCCATTAGTTAACAAAACAGACTCCTGCCCCTGTGTGGCTTATAAGAACCAGTACAAAGGTAAGAGGGTTAGAGGGAAGAGAGACAATAAACAATAATAATAATATCGTCAGACTCTTTTCATCTTCCCCATTTTCAAAGAAAATCTCTGTATTTCTTTTCCACATATGCATAAGGTAAATATTACCTTGCTGAATGACTTGTATATCAGCCTATATCCCTTGAGGGGATAGAGTTGCTTTTAAAAAAAGCACCTAATAAAAATGAACTGTACACGCTCAGGCCTATGTTTGGAATGCAAAAGTAACTTTGTTATACTACAGATGAATATGGCTTTATGAGCAAGTAAGCTGTGCTACTGGTAGGTATGTTAAGGCTAAAAGAAGAGTGGACATGAAGCTGTGCTGGCTTCTAACTTAAAAGTGGCTGAGCATTTAGGAAAGGAAGGGACATGTGGGAATTTTTTTCTCTCATGAATTCATATTACTAAATGATAATGTCTGTGGCTACAAAAAAACAAAACTCCAAAGCCAAAAGATGAACAAAAATAATACTCAAAGGAAGTACCTACCTTTCCGGAGTCATATGGCCGTTTTGAGACTGCAAGTCTCAGGACAACTTTGCCCTGCTGCACATTATATTTCAGAGTGGGATGTTCTTGTGGATCTGGGATTTTTTTAAAGAAAACTTTTTCAAGACCTTTTAAATTGTATGTCTTGATTTGTATGATAATAAAAAGCTGATACACATGCACTTCAGATGATCGGGATAGTGCCCTGTGTCATTCATGGGCAGTATCCATACTGCTTTTATTCATGCTTCATGACAGAGGTTCACAAAAACCAGTCTATTTGTAACCCACATCCTCTCTGTGACTCAGTCACTGTGGTAGAGTGATACCAAAAACTCCAAGTAGAGTTGTTACATGGCTCAGTTTCAACACGTTCTCGTGGTTTGAACCACTGGTGGCTGCTTAACAGCACAGGAGGGAATTCAAACCAGAGCCACCTGGCAGCAAACAGCCAGCTTGTGAATGTGTCAAACAATTAACTCCTTCCCAAAATGGCTCCTGTTTGAACACTTTCAAGTATGGTGAGCACTATATTGGATTTCCTCTTCTACTCTAACATGCTGTGCAGAAGTCACATTCCGAGCAAAACCCCACGCTGTTTTCACAGTTTATAGTAACTGCGGGCTTTTCTCAGGCCTAGTGCTGCTGGCCTGGTCCATTGGGGCTGCTGACCCTCTCGGGACTTACCTGTGTCCCCAAAGACAGGGCTCCTCCCCAGGAGTTGGAGTTTTGTTCCTGCTTTGTTTCTTTTTCTGCATTTTGCTCCATTTCTCTGTAGTTTCTAGTTTTCCTGCCAGCTCCCTCTCAGTTCCTGGAGATCTACATTGTTTTGTCTTCACCAGGTATTTATTTTCTAGGTGTCTTGATTCCAGGTCCTGGGGAAGGTGCATTTTGTGGCCAGTCTCTACCATTTCTAATCCAGACCCATGGAGATGCTGAGTACAGGAATGTGGCCAAGACAATGCTGGATCCCACTCTCTGGAGAACCCAGGTGCGTCATAACTTGGCTAGTACTCAGCAGGATGCTGGGTAAGACACTTTCAGGGTTAGCATCCAAAAGAGTTCATGTGTAGTAAAATGGATGCACTATGAGTCCATAATGTTACATGAAATAAATCAGATACACAAGCTTAAATATCTCATAGTTTCTCTTTTATGACACCCAAAATATAAATAAATTAAACCCACCGTAAAAATAAAGAGCAAATAAAAGATAGGTAATAAGAACAGTGAGACAGACCTTTTGTAAATGGGAAGAGGAACAAGACATGGAGGGACTAAGGAGGAAAAGAAGGGGAAGAGACTGTAAAAAGAATGAAGACGGGTTATGTACAAGTAACCATGATGAATGTAATCATTATGCACTATCCTGCAGAGATAAACTAAAAAAGAAAATCTCCCTGCACTGTGGCTAGCCTGCAATGAGGACAGTGACACCTGCTGGCTTCTCTCTGAAACTGTATCTTATCCATTCCTCTGCTGGAAATCACAATCATCACATCTCACTTAAACATATGCTCAGAAATACACAGCTGTTCTTTTTCAAGAATTTTGGAGTGCCTTGTAAGGCACATAGGGGTAACATCGCAGACCACAAAAAATGCCAAGCACAGAATCGGTATGTAAAATGTAGACGATGAGAAAGTTCTGCCACTACTGGGGATGAGGCCTTCTAAAATACAGCAGTCTTCTACATTTTAATGTATTTCACGTATTTTATGTTCAGAAGTGTTAAATATTCTGGGAGAATAAACCTGTCGGTCTTTTCCTTAATAATTTTTTAAAGTTTTGTCTGTTTTTAGAAAGGTCATTCTCTAGCTCAAAAGTCTTAGCTCTAAAACTTCCATCATTTGATTTGGCTAGATCATAAAGCCCATCTGGGATTTTTTCTTTTCAGATGTCAGATAAGACAGGGTGAAAAAAACAAAGCTCTATCTTTTAAAATAAGTTTAATATACAAGTGAGAGGAAGCAAAACACTAGTGACTTAACCAAGAGAGGTTTAATTTCCTCTGGTACAAAGCCAAGAAGATGGTTCCAGCTGGCCCAGGGCCCCAAAGTGTGAAGGAAGGGGTTCAGGAGAGCCCCTGTCCCTGTGCCACGTGGTTCAGAATGGAAGCAGTCTGGGAATTCAAGGCAGGAAGATCACAGGTTTGAGCTCAGCCTGGACAACATAGCACGACTCTGGTTCAAAATAAAAATTAAAAGGGCCTGGGAATGTTGCTCAGTGCAAGGGCTCTGGGTTCAATCCCCAGCCTTAAAAAGAAGGCATCAACGTTTGGGAGAAAGAGGGAAATGAGAAGGGAATACACTGACGCTATGAAAGACTACAAAAGTTGCCCTACACTACTTTCACTTTTCCCATTAGCCAGAACCTCGAAGATGGCCAATTACAAACCGAAGGAGAATGGGTTAATTAGCTGTACTGACTCTGTACTCCATGTGTGAAATAGCCTCCCCTAACTCTAGGATTGAAAATGTCTATTCTGCAAGGGCAGATGAGCAGGTGGAAATGGATACTGAAAGGGCAACTACCAATTTCTGCCACAGATTAACCTTTGACCTGTATGAACTCACCCTTCTAACTACACAAAGAATAGTATATTATTCCTCCCCATGGGATACACCTCCAAAGTCTCAGTCTCTTCCTGCAGTCAGCTCAATGTCCCAGTCATCTGGGTAAATACAAAGTTCTCTTCACCAGGAACAAATGTATCACCAGTGAACTAGAAAAGGCATTACCTGCCTCAAAGCATTCAATCTACAATCTATGTAAGGGGCTGAATAATTGCAATTCATAAATGGAACAAAGTGCAAATGACATGATGCATTTAGGTAGGAGGAATAACTTCTAATGTTCTATAGTAGTTGGATAACTATGGTTCACCAAAACTGGACATTTCAAAACAGCTAGTAGGGTTCTGAATGTGCCCAGCACAAAAACATTGTTTGTGATACGCAATGACCCTGATCTCATCACTATATATTGTATACCTGTGTATACTATATATTGTATACATAAACAAGTATGATTACTGTCAATTAAAAATAAAACATTTTCAAAATAGCAGGAATCCCAATGTCTGACAGTGGAGTTCTTGGCTAGCCCATGGGGCAGCCCTTCTGGTTTGATGTTTCTGGGAAGAACTCCTTGCCCATTCTTCCTGAGGAAGATTCTTCATTTTCTACTATCCTTTCTGGCTACAACCAGGCTGCAGTTGATCAGACCGATCCCACAAAGCAGTCTGCCAAGAATAGTTCCTGTTACACCTGTTATTGCTATAGAATAATTTAAAGCTCCTTTCTCTCAAACACATTGTAATTTGGTTAATTACCCAGTCACTCCATTCCTCCATTGGATTCATAAGAAACTGACTTTTGCCAATAATCAAATAAACTTGGAAGAGGAATCCAAGTCTCAGATGAGATTGCAGACCCAGACACCATCACAATTTCAGTCTGGCAAGAACCCTGCACAGAAGACCCAGCTAATATGCCGGGACACATAGCAACTGAGATAAACCCATGTTTATCTATGCCCTATTCATTTCCCCTTGTCCATGAAGCTATATTCCCTTCCTCTAGGGGCTAACTTTTGAACGAAGAATGAATTAGGAGGCATCATTGGCATCTGGTGCCTAGGGGCATTAGCTGACGGATGTACAGCAAAGAGCACCTTCCACACTGTATTGTATTCAAATGTCAACAGAACCCCTGTTGATGTACACTGCCCTACTGGTACCTAATTTTGTGCAGGCTGAGAGAAAAAGTGATTTAAAAAAAAGCCAACAACAATAAAAACTAACCCAAACCAGCAGTGACTTAAGCAAGGTAAATTTATTTCTCAATGAAGTTCCAATTAGTCTAAGACTGGTAAGGCTCTAATGTCTGGGACTCAGGTGTCAAAGGATCTGTGTTTCAATTTTCTGTGGTTTTCAGGAACTCATTTGACATTAGGAAAATTAGCAATTTGTTAAACTGCAAGTGTTGTTCTCCCCTGTGAGTGGCTTATCATTTGACTTTGCTAAGAGCATTTTAAGCCACATAGTAAATCTTCATTTTTATGAAGTCAGATAAGTTTATTTTCATTATATAGACGATTTCTGTCTAAAATTCTGAAGTTACTTAATAATATGTACTCAAGAACTTTCACAAGTTCATTTTATATCATTAAATGGATTCACTTTAACCCTTTGTGCCACAAACTGGCTACCCTATTGTGTCGACACCATTTTTAGAGTAACTCATCTTTATCCCATGGATCCCAGATGGTGCCTTTAAAATCAAACCATGGCACTAAGTTTTATCAAATGCTTTTGTGGTATCTACTGAAAGGATTGTTTTTTTCTTCTTTAATATGCTAAGGTAGTA